>OVAQ01000024.1:0-50672 GCA_900406345.1 Erysimum cheiri
AATAACATAATTTTCTAAATATTAAAAAACTAAAAAAAATATATTTTTTTGAATATTTATGTTGGTCAACGCCGTTCAAACTAGTCAACACTGGATTCCGGCGAAAAGTGTACCGGAAAAAAATTTGTGTGATGTTGGCGACATGACTACATATAGTTCGCATATGTGGGCATGCGATACATATAGTTTGTGTAGTTAGGGATACATTTTTAAACTTCGGATGTGTGACTATGTATTGTAACATACTTCGTTTAGTTAGATATCTTTTTCCCGGATTAAAACACCAACTTTAAAAAAAAAAATTAAATTGACACAGCATTTATGACTCCTATAGTCCTATGTGAACACTTCCCGACTTACGCAAGCAATTATATGATGATTCTGGATATATGTGTTAATGTTTATCACTGTGCTGTATAATTTAAGTGTACAACTGTTTGCTGTACTCACGGCTATACTTAGGGCCGGATATGGACATAGCCAAATGAAACATTAACTTAGGGCTTCCAATTTTTTTTGTATAAAATAGATCCCTAATTTTATAAAATAGGCCTCCAAATTTATATATATTTTTAAAGAGAACCCTTAATTTTAAAAATTATTTTTAAATCTCAAAAATGTGCTTGAACCCCAAAATATCAGATCCTGTCCTGGCTGTACTCAGTGGCGGAGCCAGCCACCATGTTCACAGGGTTCATTTTAATTCCAACTACATTCACATGGGTCAAATTAGCTAACTATGTCATATTTCACCAGATTTTTACATAAACAATACAAGGGAAAAAAAAATTCATGTGGGTCAATTGACCCCCCTCCCATGCACCTAGCTCCGCCACTGGCTGTACTGTATATGTATTCCAATCTATATTGCTGGTACAGTATGTAGTATGTTGGTAAATTCTGTACACTTTATAGCATATCCTACATATTATAAAGTACAATATGGGGTAATCCATCTACATTCAATGCAAATAATAACTATTTCCACGACTAAAAATATTCAATGGTAAAATTTTTCCCTCGTTTCAACGCTATTTGTTTCGAAGAACTAGACAAACTGATTTATATCATATTGACATTTAGAACAAAGATTAGATGAGGTTAATGATCATGTGGAAGTGGGTCCAACATGTTCTAATCTTAGGTGAGTAAGCGAATTATTGTTAACTAAACAATTTGGATATTATGTCATGTCTTTTCCCCGAAAATGACACTTTGTGATTTTTGTCCTTAGTATTTTAGAAAAACTAACAACCACAAAATAAAATAAAATAGATAGTACATATCATAGAATACTTTAATTGATACCAAATATTCATTCCGTTTTTGAATAGTTGTCGTTTTAGATCATTTTTTTTGTTTTAAATTAATTGTCGTTTTAAAGTAATAATATAACTTATGTCAATAACTATCCAAATTACCCTCATTTAATTAAACACAAATTATTTGTAAACAATTACTTGTCATTTTATGAGGTTAATATAGTCATTGTATACATTTTCTTAATTTATCCAAATATAGTTAAAACGATAACTTTTCAAAAACAGAGGGAGAATATTTTAGTTGACACGAATTAGATGTCTAAATACAAAATAATCTACGAATTACTCTAAAATAAATATATCACAGAAAATTTCCAATCAATTTATCCTACAAAGACTTTGGACCATTGTCTGATAATCGAGCCCATACATATAATTAATGAATGTTATAAATGTTTTTTAACAATGGATTATTATTATTCAATTGCAAATCATGACAAATATTACAGTTACTCTAACGACGGATAATTCTACTGTCTGGCCTCTATGAAGATCCATATTTAGCGCTTGCATCTGCTACACACAGAAAATCTCATGTAAACTTATCTCCTTAAAATCTCTTTAAAATCATCAAATAAATGACGCCTTTCAGGAATTAAATTTCAGATGTCCTGATGTAGAAGCATAATCAACATCCTTAGTCAACCACTGGATTCACAATGAATGTTATAAAAGGTGGATTATTTTAATCAAACCCTAAAACTAATTTCAACGCGTTCATCTGAATAAGATATGAACTTTTTGCGCCTTTAAAGTCCCATTAATTATTAAATTAACAAATCTAAAAAGTCTTATAAGTTAGTACGTAGTCCGTCTTCTAATTTTCCAGCATTTGAACAATAATAAGTTAAAAAAAGTTTTTTAAGTAAATAATAAAAGATTCAGCTGTAGGAATCATGTGATTTGATATATGGACGCATGTGCAAGCACATGGTGTGACCTAACGACTTCACCCTCCACTATCATATTATTTGTCTTACAATATTGCATTTACTTTTATTTCATTCTACTATAAAATTATTATGTTTTTGCGAGAACGTCGTGTTATGATTGGCAAATTCCCCAAATATAGTTATTTACTCCAAAATATAACGAGAAGAAAAAGTAACACCTTGAAGCTCAAAATTTGTTTCAAGTTTTTTTTTTTTTTAAACTCGGGGTACCCGAGCCACTGAATAAACCTCATGGTCCAGACTAATTTCCATCGGGTAGGCGTGACCCATGGGTAGGCTCGCGCACCGGATATGCAAATGGATCTAAGACATAATTCATACCCATGTAGCCAAGGAAAATTGAACCCGGGTGTCTTATTGGAATTACTTCTTCAAACACCACTAGACCAAAACCACTTGGTTAATTTGTTTCAAGTTTGAAATATGAAGTCTAGTAAAATACTTAACCAAACAAAAGGCTTACCTCACCAGCTCACCTAAGAAGTTATTTTTTTCTTTTCTGATAAAGTTATGTTTGCCCAAAAAAATAAATAAAGGACTAAAAAAGGTTGTTGTGTTTCTAGTTAATATAGAATTTACACCTAAGCAATACATAAATTCGACTAATTAACTCATAAATATACAATATCTTTTATATGATGGAACCATAACAAAACTTAATTTTGCTGCAGAGCTATAGAATAACTATTGTTCTTTTGCAGTTAAATGATATAACACTTCATAAATTGTGAATTTTTCAAATTGTGTTCCTAATAAAACTTGTAAAATCGCAAAATGAGTTTGTCGTTCCAAGGATAACCAGTGAAAATATAAATAAGATTTATATAGTCTAAATAGTAAAACAACTTTTAGTTTTCCTTAATTTTTATAACAGTCATGGACTCATGATAAAGATAACCTTTTATGATAATAACGAACGACAAATTAAAATCGTATTTTGTGACGTTGTATATTTGTTCTCTGCGTGATGTGTGTGTGTGTGTGTTTTATTTCCGTCAAGACAACGTCACAAATTTGGTTTCGTGTGTTTTGTTAGAACGTAGCACAAATACAAACGAAGAGAAGACCCGTCGGTTACGGCGCCATCATCTTTGTCCACTCCCGTCTTCCAAAAGCCGCGTTTGTGGGCTCACCCTAACATTGTTACACACCACTATATTTATTTCGAGTTTTGGGAAATATTTGATTTGTTTTTCTAAAAAGGTTTCATATCCAAATTTATTATCTAGGTACCACCACCACTGGCGTAGGTGTGAACATATATATAGTATTAAAACTTAGCATCTGTTTGTTATTGTTAATAATTATAGATTAGCATAATTTAAAGCATGTATTGTCGAATTGAATAGATTTTCTCTTATCATTGACCAAATGAATTACATAAAATTTGCGGAGTTAAAGCTGGTTGTCGAAAAAAAAAAACCACTGTTCCAAATTTCGATATCTTATTCGACATATATATTTTTAAAATTGAAATATTTGTAGTATTATTTTGTATATATACACTCATATAAACTCAAAACGATTGGAATGTGTCAATCAATGATATGGAAAACGGAAATGTATGGTTAGAATTGAATCTTGAGAAAAATAGGCATCGATCTGTTCTTTTTCTTTATGTGATTTATATGTAGATTCCATATGTTATGGAGACAAATTCTAAGAAGAAAAATTCGAAGATTAGATGGGTGCTAATTTTGCTGGATTTTTGGGTGGAATATTGCATATAGGAATAGGACTATAGGAGGTTTGTCACTTTTTAGTGTCACTTAAATTTTAGAGGTAAAAAGATCTTTATAAATATCTGACCCACTCTTACCTAATATATCTAGTGAAGTGGAGCTTTTGATACATTTTGTCACCGACTATCATGTTAACCTCAGTGTTAAGTTCAGGGATATTAATACTCAGTTGGTCACTTGTTTTGCGACATACGTAAGTTCGATGCCTTGAGATACATGTCTCTTTCATATCGTGGACATGTCAAGTTTAACTTTGCTTGCGTTTCTAATTTTTGGAGCATGATGTGATCTCCCAATTCATGCATCGAGTGATCTTGAAAAGATTCATATGTTTTGGAAATCGTTGTGGAGACTCTTATTTTGGTTTTATGTATTGTTTATACGGATGACATGAAAGTTGGAACTTGACGCGGGTGGAACTCGAAAGAGTTCTGCTTGATCAATATCGATTCTGCGTGTTATCTCATGCTTAGTCGATTTATAAAAATGAAGTAATAACTTCTAACCATGAACACATATAATTACTATATAGTTTATTTAAATATATAGTGATTGACCTACTTATAAATTATTTTTGTATCAGGTAACTCATTTCTACTTCAAAATTTAATGTAGTTTGGTTTGGAATTAATTATCTGAAACCATAAATAGATGAGTTTATTCAACTGATTCATTCATCCATTATAGATTTAGTTGGGAACTTGGCTGGTTTGACCTATTTTAACCGTTATTATAACTTACTCAAAAGTTCTACGACTGCTACCAATTTATCAAAAGCTCCTTCTATTATTTTAGTAGTATATGCTAACAAATGTTATTTAACTTAGTGGTTGAAACAATATTAAAGACAACTTCTTTTCACCATTAATGCAACACGATCACAATATTGTTTAGGTCTCGACCGGCTACCACTTTATTGACAAAAAAACACTGAAATCATACTTTGGTATACGAAATCTAACTTACCAATATTCCCAAATTGATACTATCAAATATCATGACTTTGATAGTAACAAGTCTAAAGTGTCTACATATATCAACTGGTTGTATACTTTTAATATGCTTGTTTCCTCATTTTAATTAAAACCAAAAATCAGTTTTTATCACAGCAATCTTGATAACTTGTTCGCAGAGTAACGCAATTAATAACACAAATTGTTTATAAGATAGTTCCATAGAAAACACAAAATGTTACGAACGGTGAGTGACCCACAATACTACGAAAAAAGACATAATACGTTTTCTTAGTCTTCTTATCTTTCGGAAAAAGACTTTACAAAATAATCAAAATTAACAGCTAATACCCGCCGCGATTTTATACAACCTTATCAGTACAACAGACAAACAAATTTTGTTGTTTAACTAATAAAATCCTAATCAAACTTTTAAAGTAAAAAAAAACCTAATCTTCTTATTATTCTTTAATCCTATTCTATTTAGGCTATGAATGGTAACATGGACCGCACCCAAAACCGCACTGCAACAGTGTTGTAACAGTGTCAAAATCTCTGCATATACATATGTATCTATATATTTTCGTTACTATTTGAACCGCACCGCACTTCTCCCGCACCGCAAAACGCAGTCACCATTCGGACCCTTAGTCTATTTAATTACTCTTCTCTCTCTCTCTCTTTGTGTAGGCCCTTGTGAAGGCTTCCTTTGAGTTGCTTCTCCTCTGTAAGATGACAGCCTAATCAAACCAGCCTGGAAAGAGCTATCGATACAAGAAATTTGCAGAAAGTATCACTTCAAAAGTCTCTACCTTTTTTCTCTTTTCTTTGCTCTCTTCTCTTTGATTGATTCTTCTTCTTCCCTAAACACACACATTCTTCTCCAATTGTTTCTTTCTTCGCCATGTGAATCCAAACCTAAAGCTTCCAGTTTCTTCTTCTCTCTATCAAATTCAAAAATCCCCATTCTTTTCTCTATCTTCAACCTTCTTCAAGAGCAATCTGGAAATACTAAAGTTTGATTCTTTTTGGCATTGAGCTTCATTTTTCGATTTGGGGTTTAGGGTTCATTGATTTACAAAAATGGCGTTTCCAAGATCATTACTTCTTCTTCTTTTGTTCATCTCTTGTTACACTACTACTTCATCTGCCTTGTTCAATCCGCCAGATAATTACTTGATTTCTTGTGGCTCATCACAAAACGTAACTTTCCAAAACAGAATCTTTGTTCCAGATTCACTTCACTCATCTCTCGTACTCAAAATCGGAAACTCTTCAGTAGCAACTACTTCCAATTCAACCAATTCGATCTACCAAACCGCTCGTGTTTTCTCCGGTTTAGCATCATACAGATTCAAAATCACTTCTTTGGGTCGACATTGGATCCGTCTTCATTTCTCACCAATCAAGAACTCCACTTGGAACTTAACCTCTGCTTCAATCACTGTCGTAACAGACGACTTCGTGCTCTTAAACAACTTCTCTTTCAAGAACTTCAACGGTTCTTTCATCTTCAAAGAGTACACAGTCAATGTCACTTCAGAGTTCTTGACCTTAAGTTTCATTCCTTCAAACAATTCGGTAGTGTTTGTCAACGCGATTGAGGTCATCTCTGTTCCGGATAGTCTTATCCCTGATCAAGCTTTGGCTCTAAACCCTTCAACTCCATTCAGTGGTCTCTCTCAGCTTGCGTTTGAAACAGTCTACAGATTAAACATGGGAGGACCATTGTTGACTTCTCAAAACGACACATTGGGGAGACAATGGGATAATGATGCAAAGTATCTTCATGTGAATAGCTCTGTTCTTGTCGTAACAGCGAATCCTTCTTCGATTAAGTACTCTCCTTCTGTGACTCAAGAAACAGCTCCAAACATGGTTTATGCTACTGCTGATACAATGGGTGAAGAAGCTAATGTAGCGACTCCGAGTTTTAATGTCACTTGGGTTCTTCCTGTTGATCCAGATTTCAGGTACTTTGTTCGTGTTCATTTCTGCGATATCGTGAGTCAAGCTATGAACACGCTTGTGTTCAATCTTTATGTGAATGATGATCTTGCTCTTGGAAGTCTTGATCTCTCTTCGTTGACTAATGGTCTTAGAGTTCCTTACTTTAAGGATTTTATCTCCAATGGTTCGGTTGAATCTTCCGGTGTTTTAACCGTTAGTGTTGGGCCTGATTCGCAAGCGGATATCACGAATGCGACTATGAATGGGTTAGAGGTTTTGAAGATTAGTAATGAAGCTAAGAGCTTAAGCGGTGTTTCTTCGGTTAAGTCACTTATTCCGGGAGGATCAGATTCTAAGGGAAAGAAGAGAGCGGTGATCATTGGTTCTGCGGTTGGTGCGGTTTTTGTGGTTCTGCTGATTGCGGTTTGTTGCTATTGTTGCTTGGCTGCTTCAAGGAAGAAGAGGTCGACGAGTCCTCAAGAAGGCGGCAATGGACATCCGTGGTTGCCATTGCCTTTATATGGACTCTCTCAGACTCTTACCAAATCAACCGCTTCTCACAAGAGTGCCACGGCTAGTTGCATTTCATTAGCTTCGACACATCTTGGCCGTTGCTTTATGTTCCAAGAAATCATGGATGCTACTAATAAATTCGATGAGAGCTCGTTGCTTGGTGTTGGTGGATTCGGCCGGGTATATAAAGGAACTTTAGAAGACGGGACTAAAGTCGCGGTTAAAAGAGGTAACCCGAGATCCGAACAAGGTATGGCTGAGTTCAGAACGGAGATTGAAATGCTGTCCAAACTCAGACATCGACATCTCGTCTCTCTAATTGGTTACTGCGACGAGAGATCCGAAATGATTCTGGTTTACGAGTACATGGCGAATGGACCGTTGAGGAGTCATCTCTACGGAGCTGATCTTCCTCCATTGTCATGGAAACAAAGACTCGAGATTTGCATCGGTGCAGCGAGAGGATTACATTATCTACACACCGGTGCATCGCAGAGCATTATACACCGCGACGTGAAAACCACGAATATCTTACTCGACGAGAATCTAGTCGCTAAAGTTGCAGACTTTGGGCTATCCAAAACCGGCCCTTCGCTCGATCAAACCCATGTGAGCACAGCGGTTAAAGGAAGCTTTGGTTATCTCGACCCGGAATACTTCAGGAGACAGCAGCTAACAGAGAAATCCGACGTTTATTCATTCGGTGTTGTCCTAATGGAAGTTCTCTGTTGTAGACCGGCTTTAAACCCGGTGTTACCGAGAGAACAAGTGAACATAGCGGAATGGGCAATGGCGTGGCAGAAAAAGGGTCTGCTCGATCAAATCATGGACAGTAACTTAACCGGGAAAGTGAACCCGGCATCGCTGAAGAAATTCGGAGAAACCGCAGAGAAATGTTTGGCGGAATACGGCGTGGACCGGCCTTCCATGGGAGATGTACTGTGGAATTTGGAGTACGCGTTACAGCTCGAAGAAACATCTTCGGCATTAATGGAACCTGATGACAATAGCACAAACCACATTCCAGGGATTCCAATGGCTCCAATGGAGCCGTTTGATAACAGTATGAGTATAATCGATAGAGGAGGAGTAAATTCAGGGACCGGGACTGATGATGATGCGGAAGACGCGACTACGAGTGCTGTGTTTTCGCAGCTTGTTCATCCTCGTGGAAGGTAGAATAAAGAAGAAGATTAAACATAATATGGTGAAGAAAACAGAGACAGACATTGTTTTTGAAAGAGATATATTTATTTAAGACTTTTGGGATTGGAACAACATAATATGATTCATTCAGAATTTATTTTTCGAATTTTTACGGTGTAATTTGTTTTGTAATATAGTGAGTACTGATGTTTTTAAGCAAAATCAAGAATCAGAATGTGATTTTAACTTTTTCAAGTTTTAAAAAATTCATTTATCATTTTGTTTTCCCTAGTAACAGTATAACATATTATACATTTGTTTTGTTAGAATCTCTTCGATTCAGATTATGAAACTCATCCATTCTTCACTTGCATTGCATAGTGTAGTATGATTACGACGTCGTTTTAGTTTTTCAAAGGGGGGAATAAAAAGCATTGCATAGTGTTATGATTACGACGTCGTTTTAGTGTTTCAAAGAGAGGGGAATAAAAATGCGGTGAGCGTGGATCGAACACGCGACCTTCAGATCTTCAGTCTGACGCTCTCCCAACTGAGCTATCCCCGCTTTTGATGTTTTCCCAGGAAATACGTATGTTATTTAACATACTAATTCGAGAAACAAATTTTCTCCAATAGACGTTCTCGTCAATCTGGAGAAATCGAAGTTCTTATGAGTCTCAGATTCTACATAGTACGTACCATAAACTTATTGATTTAGATTGGTAGATTAAGCAGTGTTTATTGGTATTATATATCATTAACAATGATTAGGTTAATACAACATTAGAATACATGGTGGATGATACAATACAAATACATTGCAAAGTTACATATTATTCTTCACTTAATTAATACTTTGAAAAATCTCCAGCAGATTTATTCTTCTTTTAAGCCAAGTTTATATGATTCTTTTTACTTCCTGCACACGATTCCGTATCCAGCAGACGCTCCACGGGTACAATCCAAAGTTGCATATTCAATCTCTGACTTAACAGAGTCAATCTCTGCCTGTGATTCAGAGAAAATGCAAGTTTTACAGTCATTGGAGAGGAGAGAAGAAGTCTTGAAGCTGTCTTCACCACCAACGACCGGCATTGCGACTCCTGCCTTAGCAGGATTCTGGAAATCGGGCTTGTAGGTTCGTCCCAAGATTCCATCTACCTTAGGGGAAAGGTTGAAGAATCTGAATTGAACCTCGAGATGTGCAAAACAGTCATCTGATGGTACTTTGTAGCTATGGATCCTGTCGTCTTCTTTTGTCACTGGAACCACATTGATCATGATCTCTGCTTTGTCTTTGATTGTAACGATCACGCTGTTTCTCATACTCACTCTCTCGATCTTGATGTCCTTGTTTGGTGAGTACCTGTTTTAAAAGAAAACATATGGATTTTCAAGATTCTTGAATATATTTTTATCGACCATGACATGTAGTCTAATGGTTTGTCCTAGTGTTGTTGCTATGTCACATCCCACATGTGTTGTATCAAATACTAACCAGGTGGAGAGAGTTTCTTCTGGGACAGATAAATCTTGGCCATCGAAACTGAATTTGAGATGGTCGATTTCGCTATCCCATGAGGCAGTTTTCGCGGCTTCGAGGGAGAATTTGTGGGAGTTGAAAAGGAATCCAAGAGCTTGGATCCATGTAAAGTCTCTGGCACGACCAGCGGGTCTGTGACCAATGAACCTACCATTGATCTGAAGGTCAGAGTCAGAGACGAGGCTGAACTCTTCATTGCTCTTTCCATGGAAGTAGAACACAATGCCGTCTCCTCCAATGAACCTCGGATCATAACAAGCTGATCCAGGTCTGTTGCAATTCGGTTTCCTCACTATACAAAAACATATGATATTTATTTGAAAAATGCACAAAAACATTTGTGAAAGCTTTATGCATTGTAGGAATTGAAAAAAAAAGCTTACTGCGGCATTGGGATTTGCAGGTGGGTCTATCGCAATCGGCGTAGCAAACTTTGTATTTGGAGTTCATAGCGGTTGTGCTTGGACATTCCTCTGGACAGGTA
Source organism: Erysimum cheiri (assembly GCA_900406345.1). Classification (NCBI taxonomy): domain Eukaryota; kingdom Viridiplantae; phylum Streptophyta; class Magnoliopsida; order Brassicales; family Brassicaceae; genus Erysimum; species Erysimum cheiri. Next base: position 10,607 of record OVAQ01000024.1, read on the forward strand.
ATATACCTGCGGTAACATCGAGTGTAAGGGTTGCTACAGTAAACTCCAGCTGCCTTGGCTTGCAAGAAACAAGTTGCAGCCACCAGAGAAATCACTAGCAAAAGGGTCTTTGAGATCTCCATCTTCGTGTCTTGATTAAAGAAGGAGAGTTAGATTTGTTTTGGTGATGATGAGAATTGTTAATAGTGAATTTATAGGGGCGAAAAGTCAAATGGTTGCTTAATAAAGGTGCTATTATGTTAATTAATTTATTGAGATACAAGTTGGAGACTGTGTGCCTTTGGACGAACTTCGCGGTGACAACATTAACAGTTGCACTTAACCTTTTTTACTACTTCGTTTCAAAGTAAGAGTATGACTATTTCTCCAGTTTAAGGTATCGTTTTTTAAGATTAGTTTTGTAATGACGGCAAAGGCAAACTATATAATAAATCCAAGTATTCAATGTTATATGTAACGGTAAGAACATTGTAGATTCGATATTATTATATGAACGAAGTTATTAAATTGTTAGGAAAGAAAGCCGAGTGATCCACAATTCTCGGTCCTAATAAATAGGACTATGCCATTTTGTTGAGCATGTGTTATATGTAATCTGTGACCTGTTAGAATCTTTTGATATTGGTTCATGCATGCCGCATGGTGTTATTTCTATCGATGATTTTATACGTGAACCAAGTATTATGTTTTCAGAAAAATTAAAATTCATGTAACAAAGTAACAGTTGTCAAACTAGTTTTTCCAATTAACAAACAATGCATTGCATGGTTTAGTGTGACTACGACGTCGTTTTTAGTGTTTCAAATAAAAACTAAAATTACTAAATGCGGTGAGCGTGGATCGAACACGCGACCTTCAGATCTTCAGTCTGACGCTCTCCCAACTGAGCTATCCCCGCTTTTGTTATTTTGTCAGAATATACATATCTTAGTTAAACATATTAATTCGATAAACAAATTTACACATTAGGATAATGGATGGTTTCACTTCAATGGGAGAGCTATCCCCGCTATGGTAATGAAATCTAAACAATATAATCTAGATCAATAGACACGTATGCCACAAAAACTGGTTTTTACCTTTTTTTGTGAAATTCTTAATTTGACGCTCCATGATGGAGCATCCATCAACATAGATAGAGATTAGAGACACGATATGAGATGTTTTGAAACATATAATTTTAGAATCTCACTAATGTTGGTTTGCAAAGTAAAAATACAAATTTGAAAATTGAAAAGACTTTCAATATATTATTAAAAAAAAGTCTTTTGATATATAAGTTAAATGAGAATTGGATCGGAGTGTATTTTTTCTTCACAAGCTCTTAAGGCAAGATTATCAAAAGCTCCTGCTTGAAAAAGTTTCACATGTGTCTTTCAATATTGACTCTCATTTGTTTGCAAAAACTACACAATTCATCCTATAGCAAATCTCTATCCCAGATAAGACTCCTAATTAATCTATCATTAATAATGTTACATACTTACATCATACTTTATGTAATACTACATTCACTTCTCTTTATATATCTTTATCACTATATGGTGCATATTATCTAGTTATGTAATAATTTGTTTATTTGAATTCTTTGTATGCTAACTCTATAATCTCGATTTGATATCGATGAATTTAACTGAAAAAAAAGTTATGATTCTAAATTAGGAAATTGAAAAACTAATATGGTGTACTTACGTAGTATACTTAAAAACTAAACAACAAACTTACTGTTAGAAGTAATACTTGTTTTTCTAAAATTTTATATACTGACTCTATAATCTCGATTTGATATTAACGAAATTAACTGAAAAAACAATAAAATTTCATACACCATATAATTCTAATTTAGAAAATTTCATTCCTAACTAATATGGTGTACCTAGTATATTTGCATAAATATAGTGTATATATATAATTAAATTTAAAAACTAAACAACAAACCTAAACTCCTAACACATGTGATGTTAGTAATTTGACATATGATTCACGTACATGTTAAATTCAAACATAAAACATGGTCACTTATGTACATCTATATTGCTAAATCGTATACTTACATGAAAGGCCCCGCTTTTCATTAATAACAATATCCTCATTCGTGTTCAGTGTTTCCATTTTGCCAAACCATGTAAAGTGTCTCTCATTTTCCAAACCATGAAATAAAAAGTTAAAACTATTCACAATAATATCTATTTTACAATTTTCAAAAAAGAAAAATCGCTCGAGTTACTTTTCAAAATATTTAAAGTTTTTGTTACTTACACTTTCCCAAGTATCTTAACCTTCTCATATCACAACTTATAAATTGTGACTTGGACAACATTTTGTAAATCGGAACTCTAGTTTGAATAATCCTATATGTTTTCATCATGAATATATGTTCAAATCAATAACTAGACTATATTCATGAATATTCAATAACTGGACTATTGTTTTTTTTTTTTTCGACATCAAGCATTCGATTATATTAAGGTTTAGGTAAAACCAACTCTCCTCTAAGAAGATCCGAAGCAAAGACCCTTAAACTTACATAGGAGGAGTTGTGCCCGCGAGATGTTGCTTTCGTGAGTGAAGACAACAATCGGGAAATAAAACAACAAAACATATAATTAAAATACAAAGATAGAGATGGGAAATAAGAGACCTAAAGTTAAAATGGTGCCACCATATAGGTTTAACAACCGGATATCCATTGTTCCGTGGAGAGAGATCCCAACCTTGCAGTTTTAAGCAAAATATGTAAAAAAACTCCTCCTGAAAGATGATGACATGTGTGGACTATATTGTAAAGAGATTCAATAACTGGCTATATTGCTCAACAAATTAAATAGGTAAATAAGGATAATTATCTTTTCGTTAAACATATCCTGAAAGATGATGACATGTGTAAACCAAATTTGGGAGGTTACAACACTAATAGTAAAATTAAAAAGACAGCACATATATATAATTTTTTTTTGGTAATTTTCTAGGCAACCGATAGAAATCCCTACATACATATATCACAACTTAACAGCCACTGAACAGAGATAATGTCTTTTTAACAAAAGATTTCAAGCAATTCGCTTACGAATAATTAGACCATGAATTTTGGAAAATAGCAGAAATTAATATCTTTAGAACAATCATGAGATATATCATTGAAAACAAAATGAGATTTATGAATTAGTCGAAACATTGACTAGACGCAAAAGGGGACAATTGAAAGACAAGAAGGAAACAAAAAGAGAAAAACAATTGACTGAAACAAAAAGAGATACCTATGAGATAGATACCTCTAAACTGAAACCGAAATACTGAAAAAAAAAACACTCAAAGGGACATAAATAAAACACGACACCAATCTTCTTCAAGCTGATCTTTTCTTCTTGTTCAACCACCTTATCGTCCCGAGACCCTTATTATCATCATCTTCAGGCACCATGGTCTTGTCCTTTCCCTCTGAGACGAGACTTTCGGGTTGAGTAGAACCCGAACCACTCTCTTGAAAAGAAGCCAAATCATCTTCAGGCACCATGACTTTGTCCTTTCCCTTTGAGGTGAGGCTTTCGGATTGTGTAGATCCCGAACCCGAACCATTCTCTCGTAAAGAAGACAAATCATCTTCAGGCACCATGACTTTGTCCTTTCCCTTTGAGATGAGACTTTCGGATTGAGTAGATCCCGAACCATTCTTTTGTAAAGAAAACAAATCATGACAAAGATTGGTGTTTTGATATGCAGGATTGTTTCCAATGATTGAATCAAGCGGGTTTCCAGCAACAAAATGGAATCTAGACACACGTGGACGCACGACTCTGGTCAGGTTCGTGGTTCCTCTAGTGACTTCCGCATTGAACGATGAGTTAACGTTGTTGTTGTTGTTATTGTTGCTGCCTCCTCCTATGGGCTTGGAGGGACCAAGAGTGAGGTCAAGATCAACATCATGTGAGCTACAGTTGTTAGAGGGTAAAGTGTTCTCGGTGCGGAAACGCTTTAGAGTCGGAGGAGGAAGCATGGCCGTTTTCATTTTGGTGAGTCCTTGAGTTAAGAATACACCATTGAATGGGTAAGTGCTACTTTTGCTTCTGCCAAGAGTGAGCTCAAGATCAACATCAGATAAAGCATGTGAGCTACAGTTGTTAGAGGGTAAAGTGTTCTCGGTGCGGAAACGGTTTGGAGTCAGAGGAGGAAACATGGCCGTATTCATTTTGTTGAGTCCTCTAGTGAAGAATGCACCATTGAATGGGTAAGTGCTACGGCTGCTGCTGCCACCACCTCCTCCATACTTAGAAGGAACACAGGAGAGCCCTTGAAATCTGTCAAAAGATCCACAAGATCATAATTATCATTTTGAAAAAGTATATAGGTTATAGAATTGTAAGAGGAAGAGATACCTTGACGGAGAAGTATAGCCAGTGTTTCCCCTGAAGGGTTGGTATGGAGTTGCACGAGCAACCACACTTATGGTCGTATCTGGGACTCCAAGCATCAGTGCTGGATGAACGCTGCTATTATTGCCGCTGCTGCTGCCGCCGCCGAGGTGATTATCATTTGATAATAGGGCTCTGCGAGCAAGCAGCTGCCTGAATAGGTTATCATTAGCAGGAAGGAGTAATGAATCTCTCTGCTCCCGCAGCTTCGCCACTTCTCGCTCCTTCTTGTGGGCTTTTAGGTGCCCTCCGAGGGCACGCCCGTTTCTGAACCCTTTCAAGCAGAATTGACAAACCAAAGCCTCTCTGTTGGTTTGGACAACCCCTAATTCGAATCCATGCCTCACAGGGATCGTCCTTTGAGAAAAAATCCCTCGAGGATACCATGGTCTCGAATTGTTCACTGTCTCCCTCTCCCCCACAGCCTCAACAATATGTGTTGGTGGGAAGGAGCTTGAAGAAGAGAAAAAATGGTTCTCCATAACGATTTTGTTTTGTGAAACTTTGCTTAGAGTTAGAGGTGATGTCTTATCTCTTTTGTGTCAGATTGAGAGAGAGTTTGACCCTATTTATCGGCAGGTTCATTAGTGTGTTTCTATAACTCTTAAGGTATAAAATCCTCCAAGGGTAAATACATTAATTGAAACCATAATACTGCATTGAATTCATAGCTATCTTTAAATGAAATAGTTAGTTGTCTCTAACTATCTTTTTTACTCTCTTTCTATTCTTTAAAATGACCGTTCATGTTTGAAAAGTACAACTAATTTAATGTATACAATTTGAATTTAAATATCTTACAAATTTAAACACTTCATGAGTGTTTATGTTATACATAGCTAGCTACTATGATTTTATCCTTGTTCTTCCGAACTATGTTGATTTTACTCATTTTGTCTTCCATAATGATAGTTTTGTGTGAATTATATGCCAATTTGCTTTGTATAATCTGAAATTTATTTACTCATTTTAAATATATTTGTTTACAGTTACATTATACGTGATTATGCCGAAAAATATAGCAAATTAATCTAGAAACTCCTCTTTTTGATAGTTCGATAAAATGACCGTTACAAATACTCTTTTTGAAAGTTCGTTAAACCGACCATTAGAAACTTAACTTTTCTATAAACTCGAATGTTTTTCCTTAGAAATATATGAAAATATTAAAAATCAATATTATATTTTCTATTTTTCTGAATGATTATGTTATTTTCACTTATTATTATTTATTTTTTCACAATTTTTTTAAATAATTGAATAATTGCAAATACAAAGAAACTGAAACATACTATATACATAAAAGTAACTTTGAAGAACAAATTATATAGAAAATTAACTTGGAAGTGTTTTAGAAACAATGTACTTACACTCTCCAGCTATGTCTTAGTCAGCTTTACTACTTTTGCTTCTTCTTTCTTATTATGACTTAATGTTGATAAATAGAAATTTTGTATTTTCCTTATTATTTATTTTTTTCCGTTGTTTAAAGGATTTTTTACTTTCTATGTTTTTTCTTTTCTTTCTAGACTTAGGAATAAATACCCACAATGAAGACAATATTAAATAATGGTGCATTATCTTTTTTAAAAATAGCAATTTTATTCCTAATTTCCTTTTCAGTCATATGTATTTAGAAGATATAACTTGAATACCATTAACGTCAATTATTTCTTTAATGGCCCCTATATATGAAACTATTTTTGGACAAATATTTCCAGCATCTATACATTAATTATCCATAAATAATGACTTATCACTACACAACTAATTAACTATGGGGGATATGGTTCAGGTTTACTATGTCTTTCTTTTTTAACCAAAGTATGATAGCATCATGAAAATCGTTTTTTATGCAGCTAATGCCAACATTACATTGGGTTAAATATTATAACTAATATTTAGGCAAATCACTTTAGGTGAATGTCGCTATGTCTGGTAATTTTGTTTAGGCGAATTTCGTAACATCTACTATTAGATTAACCATTATTTCATGAGCCATTTCTATGAATGTTTGGATCCGATTTTACATTCGAACCATTTGATGGATAAAACTACTTGTCATTCATGATCTAATACCATGTTGTGTGGCCATATTGCATGTACATGAAACACCTGCAGATGAGTGACCCTAAGGCATCAAAGAAGTTAGACTCCATCCAACCAATTGTTCGGTCCTAATGATCCAACTAATCCATGTAATTAGGAGTTTTGTTATACATTTAAATGAGACTACCACGTTTTAAATATTTGCATAAAACCTCTATAGTTTGAAATGATTTTTTCCATTTACACGTGGTAAAGAAAGGTATTACTTACTAAACTAATGTTTAGAAAGGTTTAACCAAACTGATGCATGTCATGTTAAATTTACACATAGACATAGTTACCGTTACATAGGGAGAAGTCAATGGATTTGTAATAGGGTTTTGACTGCGTAGGTTAATCCTCCGCTATTTCTCCTATTCAGAATCATACGGTAAAAAATAATTTCAGTTTGATGTTAATTGTTTTTTGGGCTATGTTATATGATAGTATATATTTTCGTTAAAAATCTTCTGTTTTTTTCTCTGAGATATATAGTCAATTTGTTACGTATAATTCAACTAATATCGAGATGAATTACGATGATCGAGTTTTACAGTATATTGTCAATTTCATTCATGCATGTTTTTTTTTTTTTTTTTTCCCGACATCAAACATTCGATTATATTAAGATTTAGGTAAAACCAACTCTCCTCTAAGAAGATCCGAAACAAAGACCCTTGAACTTACATAGGAGGAGTTGTGCACGCGAGATGTTGCTTTCGTGAGTGAAGACAACAATCGGGAAATAAAACAACAAAACATATAATTAAAATACAAAGATAGAGATGGGAAATAAGAGACCTAAAGTTAAAATGGTGCCACCATATAGGTTTAACACCCGGATATCCATTGTTTCGTGGAGAGAGATCCCAACCTTGCAGTTTTAAGCAAAATATGTTAAAAACTCCTCCTGAAAGATGATAACATGTGTGGACTATATTGTAAAGAGATTCAATAACTTACTGGACTATAATAGTAAATAAGGATAATTATCTTTTCGTTATCTTTTCGTTAAACATATCCTGAAAGATGATGACATGTGTAAACCAAATTTGGGAGGTTACAACACTAATAGTAAAATTAAAAAGACAGCACATATATATAATTTTTTTTTGGTAATTTTCTAGGCAACCGATAGAAATCCCTACATACATATATCACAACTTAACAGCCACTGAACAGAGATAATGTCTTTTTAACAAAAGATTTCAAGCAATTCGCTTACGAATAATTAGACCATGAATTTTGGAAAATAGCAGAAATTAATATCTTTAGAACAATCATGAGATATATCATTGAAAACAAAATGAGATTTATGAATTAGTCGAAACATTGACTAGACGCAAAAGGGGACAATTGAAAGACAAGAAGGAAACAAAAAGAGAAAAACAATTGACTGAAACAAAAAGAGATACCTATGAGATAGATGCCTCTAAACTGAAACCGAAATACTGAATTGAAAAACTCAAATTAAAGGGACAGAAATAAAACACGACACCAATCTTCTTCAAGCTGATCTTCATGATCTTGATCTTTTCTTCAACCACCTTATCGTCCCGAGACCCTTATTACCATCATCTTGAGGCACCATGACTTTGTCCTTTCCCTTTGAGACGACACTTTCGGGTTGATTAGATCCCGAGCCCGAACCATTCTCTTGTAAAGCACACAAATCATCTTCAGGCACCATGACTTTGTCTTTTCCCTTTGAGATGAGACTTTCGGTTTGAGTAGATCCCGAACCCGAACCATTCTCTTGTGAAGAAGAAAACTCACGATAAAGATTGGTGTTTCGATATGCAGGTTTGTTTCCAATGATTGAATCAAGCGGGTTTCCAGCCGCATAATGGAATCTAGACACACGTGGACGCACGACTCTGGTCAGGTTCGTGGTTCCTCTAGTGGCTTCCCCATTGAACGATGAGTTAACGTTGTTGTTGTTATTGTTGCTGCCTCCTCCTATGGACTTGGAGGGACCAAGAGTGAGGTCAAGATCAACATCATGTGAGCTACAGTTGTTAGAGGGTAAAGTGTTCTCGGTGCGGAGACGCTTTCGAGTCGGAGGAGAAGACATGGCCGTTTTCATTTTGGTGAGTCCTTGAGAGAAGAATACACCATTGAATGGGTAAGTGCTACGGCTGCTGCTGCTACCACCTCCACCATACTTAAAAGGAACACATGAGAGCCCTTGAAAGCTGTCAAAAGACACAAGATCATTATCATGTTGAAAAAAGTATGTAGGTTATAGAATTGTAAGAGGATTATAGATACCTTGAAGCAGAAGTAAAGCCAGTGCTCCCCCTTGCACGGGTAATTACACTCATGGTCGCATCTGGGGCTCCAAGCATCAGTGTTGGACGAACGCTGCTATTATTGCCGCTGCCGCTGCCGCTGCCGAGGTGGTGATTATCATTTGATAATACGCCTCGGCGAGCAACCAGCTGCCTGAATAGATTATCATTAGCAGGAAAGCTTAATGACTCTCTCTTCTGGCGCAGCTTCACCACTTCTCGCTCCTTCTTGTGGGCTTTTAGGTGCCCTCCCAGGGCATGACCGTTTCTGAACCATTTCAAGCAGTATTGACAAACCCAAGCCTCTCTGTTCGTTTGGACAACACCTAATCCGAATCCATGCCTCACAGGGATCATCGTCCTTTCAGAAACAGGATCTCGAGGATACCATGGTCTCGAATTGTTCACTGTCTCCCTCTCCCCCACAGCCTCAACAATATGTGTGAGTGGGAAGGAGCTTGAAGAAGAGAAAAAATGGTTCTCCATAACGATTTTGTTTTGTGAAACTTTGCTTAGAGTTAGAGGTGATGTCTTATCTCTTTTGTGTCAGATTGAGAGAGAGCTTACCCTATTTATCGGCAGGTTCATTAGTGTGTTTCTATAACTCTTAAGGTAGAAAATCCCCAAGGGTAAATAAATTAATTGAACCCATAATACTGCATTGAATTCACAGTTATCTTTTAAATGAAATGGTTAGTTGTCTCTAATTATCGTTTTTACTCTCTTTCTATGTCTGAAAAGTACAACTAATTTAATGTATACACTTTAAATTTAAATATCTTACAAATTTAAGCACTTCATGAGTGTTTATATACATAGCTGCTATGATTTATCCATATTCTTAAAACATTATGGTTGTTCTTCCTAACTATGTTGATTTTACTCATTTTGTCTTCCAAAATGATAGTTTTGTGTGAATTATATGCCAATTTGCTTTGTATAATCTGAAATTTATTTACAAGTGTTACATTATACGTGAGTATGCATAAAATATAGCAAATTAATCTAGAAACTATTCTCTTTGATAGTTCGTTAAACCGACCGTTAAAATACCTTTTTTGAAATTTCGTTAACCGACCGTTACAAACTGCTAACTTTTCTATAAACTCGAATGTTTTTTCATGGAAATATATAAAAATATAGAAACAATTAATAAACCAGGTAATCAATATTGTTTTTTCTACTTTATGGAATGATTATGTTATTTTCACTTCTTGTTATTATTATTTTTTTCACTTTTTTTTTTAAATAATTGAATAATTGCAAATACAATCCTATCAAAAAAAAATAATAATAATTGCAAATACAAAGAAACAAAACATACTATATACATAAAATTAACTTTGAAGAAACCAATTATATAGAAAATTAATTTAAAAGTGTTTTAGAAACAATGTACTTCCACCCTCCAGCTATGTCTTAGTCAGCTTTACTAATTTTGCTTCTTCTTTCTTATTATGACTTAATGTTGATAAATAGAAATTGTGTATTTTCCTTTGTTTAGAGTTTTTTACTTTCTATATATTTTTTTTGTTTTTTCTCTTTACTTAGGAAAAAATAGCCACAATGAAGACAATATTAAATAATGGTGCATGAACTTTAAAGAAATAGCAATTTTATTCCTAATTTTCTTTTCAGTCATATGTATTTAGAAGATATTAACTTGAATACCATTAACGTCAAAATTTTCTTTAATGGCCCCTATATATGAAACTATTGGACAAATATTTCCAGCTTTTTATACATGAATATCCATAAATAATGACTTATCACTACATAATTAACTATGGGGAATATGGTTCAGGTTTACTATGTCTTTCTTTTTTAACCAAAATATGATATCATCATGAAAATCATTTTTTATGCAGCTAGTGCCAACATTACATTGGGTTAAACATTATAGGATCCCAATATTATAACTAATATTTAGGCAAATCACGTTAAGTAAATGTCGCTATGTCTCTGGTAATTTTGTTTAGGCGAATTTCGTAACATCTACTATTAGATTAACCATTATTTCATGAGCCAATTATATAAGTTTTTGGATCCGATTTTACACTCGAACAATTTGATGGATAAAACTACTTTCCATCCATGCTCTAATACCATGTTGTGTGGCCATATTACATGTACATGAAACTCTTGCGGATGAGTGATCCAAATGCATTAAAGATGTTAGACTCCATCCAACCAGTTGTTCGATCCTAATGATCCAACTAATCCATGTAATTAGGAGTTTTGTTATACATTTAAATGAGACTGTCACGTTTTAAATATATGCATAAAACTTCTATAGTTGATCAAAAAAAAAAAAGATTTTTTTTCATTTACACGTGGTAAAAAATGGTGTAACTAAACTAATGTTAAGAAAGCTATAACCAAACTGATGTCATGTTAAATTTATCGTTACATAGGGAAGAAGTCAATGGACTTGTAATAGGGTTTAATTGATTGCATAGGTTCATTCAACTTCTTTTTTATTTTGCTGAACTGAGTCTCTTATTGTGTAAAAGACTCTTTTTGAAAAGATGACTTTGCTTTTAAACATTAATCGAAAGCGTTGAATCAAGATACAATTTTCGTTCACTCAATGATATAAATTGTTTTTTTTTAACATAGTTGTTTTAATTATATAATTAAATTTTAAATTATAAAAATAAACAAATCAAATAAATATAAGTGTAATATGGGTTTCTCAAAAATTTTCAGAATTTCTCATATGAAAGATTGTTCTCACTCTTTTTCTTCTCTTTTATTGTTTTTTAAAAAACTTTTGTTCAGATACTTTTTCAATAGAGATGCTCTATATTCAATCATGATACGCTTTGATTACTAGTTTAAAGTATTTGAAATTTTGCATGCACTTAATCGTTTAATGTTAAAAAAATATGAAAAAAAACATAAAATAAACATTTGATTTCATAATTCATCTCTTTCCCTTCAAATTCAAATCAATTATTCAGTTCTCCTATTTCTCAGACATTTTCCATTTTCTTACTTTTTTCTTATCTCTAATTATAGCAAATCATATTCGGTTATTTTTTCATATTCTCTTAATTTTCTTCAACATCTTACTTTTTTTTCTTTTCTCTATTCTCATCTTTAGAAGCAAATCAATCCTATGCCAGATCTCCTATTCTCTCAGGTAATTTTCATTTTTTTTTTTTACTTTTTATCATCTCTAATTTTAGCAAATCATACTCTATTATTTTTTTTTATTCTCTCAATATTTTTCACCGTCTCAATTTTGATGTTACTTTTTTTCTCGTCTTCTCATCGATAAAAGCAAATTAATCCTCCACTATTTCTCCTATTCAGAATCATACGGTTAAAAATCATCTCAATTTTGATATTACTATAATAGCTGCGATGTAATCTTGCATTTTCTTTCGATAATTTCTTTTGAATATATGCAAAATCTATTAAATATTCTTAAAATCGGTCAAACATCAGTAAAATATCATTAAACTTTATCAAATATCCACAAAGTCTGCTAAAATATTTGTAACTTGAATAATCTTGTTTACAAGAATGATACATCTAGTAAATTTTCAAATAATTAGAATAATCTGAATCTAGTTAAATAAACAATCACTATATTTTTAATTTGTATTTAAAAGTAAATTGTCTAACATAAACATACTAACAATGCCACCCACATGAAATAAACTGCTCATATGGATGGACGTATCTCTCCGATGCAACCAAAACCACTTAAAATCTAAGACCACGAAGAACAGGTTTAGTCATGTCCATATGAATAACAATATTGATGCTATTGGGCAGAAAAATATTGGATCCACCTATAAGAGATTTGTGAACTATATGTTTAAGAGGTTTAGCTAATTTGTGAGATATTTATTATTGTTTGAAACGAATATTTGTTTTGGTTGGTATACTTGTTGAATAATAATAATGACATCAAATAAAATCTTACCAAATAAAATATGTACAAATTGGAGTCAATACAAACAACTCCAAAGTGGAAACAGACATAACAGATGAGGTGGCCATGTGGATTATCTTCCACCAGCAACACTTACGAATTAGGAAACCACTTAAACCGCCAAATAAACCGACCTAATACAATCTACTTACAAATTTTGCATGGTGATAACTTTTTTACATTTCGTAAGAAATTAATTAAAAGTAAAAACTTGCCAATCTTACATCATGGCATTACACAAGCAGGTTTGAAAGGTAACAAAATGAAAATTATTATAGTTTTAAACCGAAACGAAACTAAACCGAACCAAATTTAATTTTGAAATGAAAGAAGAAAAACAAACCGGAAACAAAACCGAATTTTGTAAACCAGTACCATAATCTGAACGGTCCAAAAAGTATTGACCCATCCCTCTCTCTTTGTCGCTCGTTCTGAAAGGACAAAGAAAAGGATTTTTATCGAGAGAGAGAGATTTTGAGAGAGCTGAAGGCGGAAAAGACTATTTTGACCTTGTCGTCTCCGTAGATCATTTTTCTTCAGCTCTTCTTCTTCTTCTTCTTCCTCTTTTGCCGATTCTCCATCCTTTGATTTTATCTATCAATCTGCCATGAACGAGAAAGCCAACGTCTCTAAGGAGCTTAATGCCCGCCATAGAAAGGTCTCTCTCGAATCTCAGATTTTTTTTTTCCTCCGAACTTTGTGGATTTGTGGTCATATATGTGAATTTGGTTGCCAACGAGATTGTTTAAGCGATCGGTGATTGATCCTGGATTTTGTACGATCTCAATTCGATTGGATCTGTGTTTAAGCAGCTACTGTTCTTCATTTTCTTCGATTTGTTGGAGTTAGGAGAGGTTGTATATTCGATCCTCCGCCTTTCGATCGATTGAGCTAGGAAGATATTTATTCATCAGCACTGAATTTAGTTTATCCATTTCGATTTGTCTTATTGGACAATAATTGATCACGATCGGGTTTTTGAATTTGTGATTGTTCTATTCAACGTTGGCCTATTGAATATTACAGTCTCATGGAGCCTTAATTCTAGTGTTCTCCTTTAGAAATTCGTTTTCAATTGCTTTATTTTGGAAGAATCGAATAAAAGGATAGAAGGATTTTAGCGTCCCTTAGAGATTTTCATTTGTGTTTGGTAGCCTTTGGGTTATCTGCCGTGTTGAAACTAATGGTTGTAGTTGGGGTAGCTTTGTGGGCTTGGCGATGCATACATGTGTCGGCTTGAATTATGTTGGGTCATTGAGAAGTTTGATGTTCATTGACTAAACTTATCTTGATGATCAGATCTCCTAGTTGTCGCTGCTATGAGAACTTCGATTCATTTTGGTTTGTTTAACATGTCGATTCTATTAATTTTAAATCAATTTCTTGGTGTACATTCTTCTCTATGTCTAGCCGCTTACAAATTTTTCGTCGATATAGTCTATTGCTTGAATACTTTCTTGGTTTTGGTGCTACTCATTTGCAGATTCTTGAAGGGCTTCTTAAACATCCAGAGAACAGAGAATGTGCTGACTGCAAAACAAAGTATGGTTTTGTACCAGACGTGAATTATCAGCATTATTATGGTAGTTCATTTGTATATTTGGCTAATACTATTCCATTTGCTTTGCAGAGGTCCAAGATGGGCTAGTGTTAATTTAGGTATCTTTATCTGCATGCAATGTTCTGGGATTCACAGGAGTCTCGGGGTACACATATCGAAGGTAATCTCTCAGTTTCCTTTCTACATCTGTTTTCTTGATGCTGCATTTGTATACGAAAGCTCACATATATATTCGATGAAAAACTCATCTCACCTGGCTCAAATTCTCTGCACAAATTTTCAATTTGGTTTTCTACTAGGTTTTTAAATTTGCAAGTTCATCTTGTATTTTCCATCTCAAGAGCTGAAAAGTCTGACATGAATGCATCAAATCTCGCCGCCTTCTTGTGCTGTCATTTAATTAACTAGAAAAAAGGCATATATCCAGTTTATACACGAACTTTAAGCAAAACTATATGATTAGGTTGCGCCTTCTATTTTTTAATGAGCCAGGTCCTTCATGTCAAGTAGATTTTAACCTAAGCAGCATAAGCTGCTTATTTTATCTAGCAAAACATCTGAGTGGGTTTATGAGTGCAGGTCCGATCTGCCACTCTGGACACATGGCTCCCCGAGCAGGTTGCATTTATTCAGTGTAAGTGTCTTCTAAACTCAATGCTCTATAGCTGATTGATTTTCCAACAGGGTTAGTTACGCCATGTAAGTAGATAATCTTTTATTTGTGTGCAGCAATGGGAAATGAGAAAGCAAATAGTTACTGGGAAGCAGAGCTACCCCCAAACTATGATAGAGTTGGAATTGAGAATTTCATACGTGCAAAGTATGTATCTCTCTTTTCATTGTACAAACTTGTCAATTAGTTCCACCTTATTGCATTGTCTATCTTAATATGCATATGGACGCTGAATTCATTCTTTTGACATATGACTTTTCTAGGTATGAAGAGAAGAGATGGGTTTCTAAAAGTGAAAAGGCTAGATCACCTCCAAGAGTCGAGCAGGAACGGCGGAGATCTGTGGAGAGAAGTGGGCCTGGATATGAGCATGGGCACAGTAGTAGTCCTGTAAATTTGTTTGAGGAGAAGAAAACTTTCCAAGCATCTCGAACAAGAAATAATATTGCTGCAACAAGGATAAGTCTTCCCGTGCCTCCCCAAGGACCTGATCAGGTACCAAATACTACGCAGACGATCTGTATATCTAAACAGCCATACCTTTAGTCCTCATTCCATGATCTTTATTTGATAACCCTAGGGTATCAGAAGTGTCATTGCTGCTATGAGATTATTTTTACAAATGCATATGCTGTAGCTGTCAGTGCTTAGAAACTCAAGATCTAATTGACTACTTTGTTTCTAGGTCCTCGTAATCTTTTAACGCTTGATTTTCTCGATCTTTCTAACAGTATCCAAAGCCTGCTTTTCTGATACATGATGCTAAATAATAACAGGTTATAAAACCACAGCAGAAAATAGAGTCTGCAGCCGCTCCCGTGGAGACTGCAAAACAAGCTGTAAATGTTGCACCAACACCAGATCCTCCAAAGGTGGATTTTGCTACTGATCTCTTCAACATGCTATCAATGGATGAACCGACTGCAAATACCTCAGAGGCAGCTCCTGCTGATGATAACTCATGGGCTGGCTTTCAGTGTATGTATCTATCTAGCATGTGCATGATTTAATTTTGGTCATCATGGCACATTTTTCCTATCTTTATTAACTTTATGTTACTCGTTCTTTGCTAGAAAATGTTTTGGTTTGATATATCAATTTCTGAATCCTAAAATTGTAGCGGCTGGAAGTGGTCAAACGGCAGAGAAAACTGTCACAGCGAAGCCTGCTGAGAGCAGTTCTCCTCCAGCTCCAGCTACTGGGATTGAGGATTTGTTTAAAGACACACCTACTTTGACAGCCCAACAAGCGCCAAAAGATGTGAAAGGCGATATCATGAGCCTATTTGAGAAGGTAAATTCTTAGTCAATTATATACTCTTCCCAGATTTACTGCTTTGTTGGGTCAGCTTTCCAAGTTTCAAATATAGCGACTGATACTTCCAACACAAAAACTATGGTTTGTGTTTTGTTATCACTTACTATGATTCCTTCAACACTGGACATTTTGGAATACCAGACCAAATTCAAGTGATATAACTCTGTATTTTCTATTTGTTTGCAGACGAATATAGTGTCGCCTTTTGCCATGCATCAGCAACAGGTTGCTATGCTCGCTCAGCAGCAAGCCCTTTATATGGCTGCAGCAAAAGCTGCAGGAGGCACTCCAAACGGCATGAATCAACAAGCTGTTGCGAATGCTCTTAACTTAGCGTCTGCAAATTGGTCAAACAATGGCGGCTACCAGATCCCCGGAATGTCTAACCCAATAGGTGGTCAGGCTGATATCCAGAAACTTATGCAGGTAAGATCTCCCTTTAGCAAGATCCATATTTCCATTGACCAACTTGCAAAATTCTCAGCTTCTCTGTTATGTTGCCATAATTTTAGAACATGAACATGAACGCAAACATGAACATGAGACCCGCGCAACCGCAAGAGAACACTCTACAATACCCATCATCAAGGTATGTACAGAAAACTGAATCTCTGTTTGTTTCGTCTACTATGTTTAAGTTTAAGTTTAAGTTGTAACTGTTTAAGTTTTATGAACACCACTATGTCAAGACCAGTTTGTGACATCTTGTAAAAGTGCTAAACCTAACTCTCATATGATATTTTGGTTGTTGGTTGTTTATTACGAATGCAGTTTCTACACGATGGGTCAAGCTAATCCGGTGAACGGTATGACCCCAAACTCAACGGGTAAAACTCAGTCATCATCCGCGGCGCAACCAACGAGCACCACACCATCTTCTCAATCAGGCAAAGACTTTGACTTCTCTTCCTTGATGGATGGAATGTTCACAAAACATTGATCAAGAGAGAGACCTTTATGAATTTGCCTTTCTTCTTTGTTTTAAATTTGAAGAACTAAAACCAAATATATACAATCATCTCTGGACAGTTTCTCTGTTAAACATATTTTTTTCCCCCTTTGGAACTGTGTTGTAGCCGGGCTTTGATTTATGATTTTTATACTCGATTGCTGAAAGAGTAATTAGATGTAATTCTTGAGTAAAAAAAAAGAAGAGATTTATTATCCATGAGAATGTGATTATGTTTGTGACCGCCAGACAACGTGGAATGTTCTCATCCACATACTGTTTATTAGTGTGTGTGTTTTCTTGGAAGTCCGTTGTTAATAGTTTTCTAGCATTAATCTTACACTGGAATAAAGAATTAATTGAATGTGTATATGTTTATAAAATATCTTATATACGTATTCTCTTGACCGATTTAAGTATTCTTTTTTCCAATTATACACAAATTACCATTCGACACCCACCTGTATTTTTACATTGTTGTTCGTATCGTCTCCCAAAAATTAAATTAAAATACATTGTTGTTTGTGAAATTTGATTTTGATTATTTTATAGATCATTTTTATTGTTCTAAACTATAAGTGATGGTGTATATTTGAGAATATATATACATAAAAGAAAAAATAAATCAGATTCAAAAATTAAAATAGTTTAATTTTCATAAAATACTTTTGTAAACGCAAGAAGAGTTCATCTTGTCGTTTGCATTGTTTCTTGTTTACAATTTACAAATGAAAAATTTGAAGTAAAAAACTAAAATTATAGGTTCATTTGAAAGGGAAAAAAATACATATATAATTGGGCAATTCTCTGAACGTAAATACAAATAAACATTCGAATTTTCATTAGTTAAACCAAACCAGATAGATTGAGACATACAATTTATGCTTAAAAACAAAATCCACACATTTCTATTTTTGTTAGTTAGTATAGTATTTGCTTTGGTACGTAAACTTTGAGACATAGTACGAAATTTTTTGGAATTAAGCAAAACAGCTCTAGGTTCCAAAACTCCAACTTCAATGAATGACTTTATCTACCTTTATTGGTAAGATGAATAAAGGCGACGTGTTGATATAGAACTTGTTATGGACGGCTGTTTTAGCCTAGCTTTAAAAAGGTTTGAGTTTGGCATTGTCGGGCCTTTGGTCAAGTGGCTTGCTCATCCTCCCTCCTCCACCACAATTTTTTGTACCTCCCACTCGCCAACCTTTGTTTACCTTTTCCGAAACAAGAGGTTTATAAAGCAATCGTGAACCAATTCAGTTATATATATAAACTTCAAACATTTATGTTTTGATCCTTAAATTACTTATGTATAGTAAAAAAAGTTTGATCTTCACAATATTTTAAAATCTTGGAAATTTTTTTAAGTACTTATAAAGTATAAAATATGTAAGAAGCAAAATTGTAATCAACAGTGATGATATAAAGTAAAACTGTGATAACATTTCCTTAAATACCCACTTGATCAAAGTTAGATTTTCAAATGAAGTTCTACATTTTATTTGTTGATACTATTTTCTTGCATTTTTGTTTCTTTTTATACTTCTATTGTCTTTGATCTGATGCAAACATATAATACAACACATGAAACTACGTCGGACTTTAGCCTTACTCATTTGGTTATCAAAACAAAAATACCATGTCAACACATTAAACCGTATTTGGTTAACACTAAACCATACTCTAATAGACTTGTACCGACCTCAGGGCAGAAGTTTAAAGTTCAAGTTCTATAATATATCAGAGGATATAGCCAATATCTATGCATAAGAAGATCAAATCATTATCAATCACAAAACTCCAAAATGGTCGGTAGAATCTTGTTGTGTTTATTGACCCGTAATGCGATATGTATCTTTCATGAGTTTGAATTGTCAAATCAAATCTACTATTAATATAAGCACTGATATGCTAACAAAATTGAACGCTTAGTATAAGACAATATTGAACGTATGCATCCATCTCAATTATTTAATTTGAGATCGATCTTCACGTCCTTATCTAAAGCACTATTCACATATATCATAATTCGCATTCTCACTCTGACTTTCAACTATTAATTTTACAATGTCAATGAAAAATGGCCTACATTACCTAAACATCCTAGCTCCACAGTAACTACGTACTATTATAATTAAACAAAAACAACTACTGTTACTATTATTTTCCTTTTGCTAAAACCACAAAAGTTTTTGAAATTACATAAGTTTACAGTAAGAATACAAAAATTAAGCGTTCTACATATTTTCACATGTAAAATATATATATATATATATTCTCTAAGACTCAATTCTGCTAAACTCAAATTAAGTGTAAATTCATATATAATCCAAACTCAACACGTTATTCAAAAATAAATTAAGACACATATCGAGGAAAAAACAAAGATCAACGGTACGACTTGTGGTACGTACGTGTTAGATTCTCTTATCTCAGATCTCTAATATCAATGCATAAACTATTACTTCAATTGTCAAACTTTGTTGTAATATTAGGTAAGGTTAAAAAGTTAAAACTAAAGCATCAAAAAACCAAACTGCCACATGTCACTCAGATAAACCTCCATCACCGTATCCCTCTCTAATGGGCCCACTTATGATTCTGTTAAAAAGCCCACACAAACACGGACCACATTTTTTAATTTCACCATCTCTCTATATAAATAAATACACACATCTTAATTTTATTTTTTGTAGATAAGAACCCACCGAACTAACTTTAAATACAAAATTTTGAAACTCCCGAAGCCAAAATTACATCATTCAGTTCAATGCCTCTTTTACTCCACACCTCTTTTTTCAAAACGACGTCCACCGTCATAATCGCCGGCGTTTTAATATTTGCGTCGGCGGTGATTTTCACCGTTCCTTCCGTTTCACATTTCGTATGGTCTTGTTTTCCGTTTATCTACGATAACACGGTGTTTCTCGTAAAACCACCGTATCTTTACTTAGTCATCAACTGTATCATCGTCTGCATCGTCGCTACATCTAAGCTCACTCATAAATCGACGTCCATCGATGATTCAGATCTCTCGGAAGTGATAACTCCCGTCGTACCGGTACCGGTTCCGGTTCCTTCTGATATCGTTTCCGGTTATTTAAATGTGGTTCACGTTGCTGCTGCTGATTATACCGGATTTGTTGAGAAAAACGATGTTCGAGATGATCTGACGGTTGACGATAGCCGGAAGTCTCCCGAAGCCGTCGCGGATGGAAAAGAACATTCGCCGGAGTTGGAGACGGAGATGCCAAATTCGAGTAACGTTTCGCCGGAGAAGCCAAAACTGAAGAATGATTCGCCGGAGATTTCGATTCTGAAGAATTCGAGAAAACCTCCGAGATTCAATCAACAAAAATCGCTTAAATCGAGTCCAGAAGGTATAATTTCTCTTAATTCATAGATCTCAATGAATAACACAAAACTATAAATTCGAATTTGTGATAAAAAAAAAAAAAAAAATTCGGCTCGAAATTCGAATTTTCTGGGAAGGGCAAAATCGTAAATTAATGGATGAGCTGTAACCGTTTTCCAAAATGTTTGTGCAGGTGGAAATAAAAAGTCGGCGGCGTTGGGAGTAACAAAGCCACCGAGGAGGCAAGACACGCTGGATACGACGTGGAAGAAGATAACGGAAGGACGTTCAACGCCGTTAACTAAGCATTTGACTAAATCCGACACGTGGCAAGAAAGGGCTCACGTGCAAAGCTCACCAGAGAAACAGAAGGAGAAGATGACAAAGTCTGAGAACTTAAATGACATAAGTACCCCTACGGAGGAGATGACGCCGTTGAAACGCGAGCCGTCTCCGGGACAAGAGGAGTTGAATAGGCGTGTGGAAGCGTTTATTAAGAAGTTCAACGAAGAGATGAGATTGCAAAGACTAGAATCTTTGGCTAAATACAATGAAATGGTAAATGGAGGGACTCGTTTGTAAATATTCGTGTTTTTTTTTTTCTTTGCTTAGCTGTCGGTGAAGGAGAAAATGACGGCATAGTCGCAAAAGTTGACTCGACACTTTTTTAGAACCACACTTGGAAACAAATTTCAAAATAATGCACATAGGAAACAAAAAATGTGTATCTATGGCGTCGAAAATCACGTTAATCTTGTGGTTTAAAATTAAGGATAATATGTGAACAGTAGTGACTAGTGAGTAGTGATCAAATCTATTGTATTTTTCTTTCCTTGTAATTTTACATTATACACAATATTTATATACTAGTACAAACACTTTGTTTATTTGGAAGAACCGAGTAATGTAGATTTATTTGTTATATACTTTATTACATGACCATAGTAGCAGCAGGAAAAAGCCTATCTAAGAAAGTATATAAACCTCCTCCAAGTAGAAGAGCACCACTGTACCAAATAACAGAGAGAAAAATGGAACCAAATTTAGCGAATTAACAATATGAAAATCATTAGACTGTTATAAATCATTAGACTATTATAGCTGTACGATGCCTTTACCATTACCTTATGGGATTGATCCATGCAGAGACCTTTCGCAACGAAAGTAAGCTCTGAAGAAATTCAAGACAAAGAGTAAATACGCAGTTTCATCACATTACTACAAGATAATTATCTAAGAAATTAGCATTTCACTATTTACCTGCAAGGCTCCGGCAAAAGAAGCAGCGACGATGAGTGGAGCAACGTAACCTGTTGTATAGGTTAAGAGTAAGCTTCCACCAATGACTGGATCCTGTTTTTAACAACCATTCAAATCAGCTTTTTGCTAAACTTGAACCGTTTCCTTGCTTGACAACAAAGCCGAAAAGTTAACTAGCTCTGGAAGTAGTTATTAACATTTCAAATGGAAGAAGACAAAACGGAGTTACCCTGGAAGTAGCTACGTAGCCAAGAAGGGTGGCTAGAACTGGAGTACTACAAGGTGAGGCAGCAAGTGCAAATGTGAGACCAGCTAGATACGCTTGTACACCTAACAGAATATTTTGTTACCAAAGTATAAGAATCCGCAGAAAAAAAGTATAAGATGGTTTAATGTCCAAAATACCATGAAAGAGTTGTGTCTTACTAGATGGGAAGTTTGCTGCTGCAGCACGAGGATCAAAGTTGTTAAAGAAAGATGGAAGCTGAAGTTCGATTATCTGTAGCAATAGAGGAGATACATTGGGTTAGACATGGTCATTCTGATTGATGCAAAATGTAAAAGAGATTGATTGTAACAAAATTACCTCAAGGAGATTGAGACCCATTACAATAGCCAGACCAGATGCAGCCACTGGTAATCCTTGTCCTATTTGTCCATAGGCTTTTCCGGCAAAAGAGGCTACAATACCAAGAAGTGCTAAGGTAGTTGCTAATCCAAGTGCAAAAGCAACTGTATCTCCAACAACCTAAATTCATTGAGGGCTGAAAGGTTACTAAAAAACAACTATAATTGTGAATAAAAAAGGTGATGCATTTCATAGGGACTGAGTCTACTGTTCCTTTGAAGAAGCATTGATTTGTTTAAAAGAACTCGACTTTTTTACTTTTTACTTCTTTTAAGTTTTGTTATACTGCAACGAAAATGATCCAACCAACTCCTAACGCGACAGCTTTTATCTAGAAATCTGATTTGAAGAGTCACTAACCTGACCTCTGCTTTTGCCAGACCCAAATGCACCTATATGTCACACCCATATTAAGGACAGGTGAGGAAAGAATTAGAGCAACAAACTAAAGATTCTAAAATAACTTGTGTGAGAAATGCAAAATCTTGAGATAAGTTATCATACCAATATAACCAAGTGTCAAAGGCAGAACACTGAGTGTACATGGAGACAGACTTGTCACAAGGCCTGCCCCAAATATTACTGCCAAACTACAACAGGGATAAATTAGCAGGAAATCCAGAGAACTCGATGGTCAAACTCTCAGAAACGCGTGCATTGAGAGAGAGAGAGCCCGAGAAACAAACCTTGTTACACTGAGAGCTGATAGCTGATCTTGAACAGCTTCGTTAGCCTGTTGGTTAGCTGAATATAAGAAGTTTCCGACCGAATCTCCAAGGGTTCCATCAGCCAAGATGTAAAGGGAAGTGGCTTGATCCTGTCTTAAGGGGAAATTAGTTTCTGATTTTACAAGCAAATAGTAAATAGATAATGGTGGAAAAGCAGAAGAATCTCAAGGCAGAAATGCATAGGCACAAATTTGTCCCAAGGAGAAGAGCAAAAAAACACTACTTTAGATATTCTCGAAAACTAATCAGGTTAAGATGTGGAACATAATTTAACTAGCCTCCAGTAACAGAAACCAATGAAGAGATCATCACATGAAGTATGGAAACAATCTATGATTACACCTTACCAAGACAATCATCTTCAAGTCCGCGGCCTTTGCTGAGCTAAGAGTTACCAAGTTTGCCACTGAAAAACCAAGATAAAATTAAGGTGTTCATGATCAGATGAACCTAGACCCAGCATCATTAATAGTGCTTCCTATTATTTTTGTAATCTCTTTATTTTCCGGTTCAATGATCAAAATTACCTCCTAAACCACTAGTAAGCATAGCAAGGTTAATACTTTTGCTCTCTTTCTTGTGTAAAGAAACGGCATCAGACACTAAACTTGTCTCTCTCGGAAGCTCATAGTTCTTAGCAGCACGAACCCACCTTTTCTCTGTAGTCCACAGGGAGAAACAAACTCAAAGAATGACCCAATAACTCCAAAATTACTGACTTAACAGACAATTCCTAATCGAATTACAAAGAAGAAGATAACATAACATGTGGTAGCTAAAAGGACAACACAACAAGACTTGTGCGTAGTTATTCATATTCTGATCACCATCCGAATTCAAAACAACACCAATACAAACAACGAAGAATGATACACCACCATGATTGAGTCTAGAGCTCGAGAATCCACCGACGAAACCACCGGTGATGCATCGGTTAACACTCATATTCATGGCTCTCTCAGATAAGCTTCCGTCGTCGTTTTAACAGTCCTCTCTCGCTTCCCGTGAATATATATAATAATGGGCTTAATGTTTTGAGTCAAGGCCCATTATACTAATTATCTTAGAAAAGCCTTTTTCATCCCATACGCACCAACAATCACGTGTTATTAGCAGTCGAACCATTTTCATGGGGCTAAGCTTAATTATGTTTACAAGCCCATCAAATTACTAAACAACTAGCCATTTAAAAACGCGTATATTATATATAATCTTTTTTGTTTACATTTTACTATTTGTGATTAATATCACATCGCACATTGAGTTTTAGTGTGAAATTTTAAAAGCATATAAACTCGATTGTCATCTTATATTTAGCTGATTTTACCAAACTTTTCAACAAAACCAAATTTATAAAAGACACTTTGGTCCACTTTAGGTTTATACTTTCTAGCCAACATCACTCCCACGTACAGTATTAAAATTAAAGTTGTGGTCGACACCGATTCGTGGGGACAATTTCAAGATATGCATGGATTTAGGGAAAGTCTTATCCAACATTTAATTAAACTATATAAATGGAACGGTACATATTACTACAACTTTATGTTTGTTCCTTATTCAAACGTCGCTTCGATTCATAAAGTTCAATAATTGTGATTCATTAATTGATGATATAAACATTAAACGATTTTTTTTTACCAAGCTAGCCACTATTAGAAACAACGTTAAAATCTTGTCATCTTGAACTCATGTGTAGCATGTGATCATTATAGCTATACCAAATTTTTAATGAGCATATGATCATGATGCGTATAATTTAATCCTGAGTTTCCATTTAGAATATGATTTTTTATATTGGTATCATTCATTCTTCGAAATAATTGACCTGCTTAGAAACATTTCTGATAAACTCAAAACAGTTTTGGTCGTTTTGTGTTTTAAGTATAGTAGATCATTTTTTAAGACGTTAATTCATACTACATTTCTTATGCTCATTATACATACTTCAAATTATTCGAGTTAAATTTTTTTTGGGGAGGGGGGGAACACAAAATATTGGGAAATTTGGGGTTTTGCGTTTGGCAAAAGCAATAAAACGAGTGATGTTATAACAAATAGAATAAATCATTCGATACTGAACGATTCAGATAAATTTTATATGTTTGGGGGTTTATATTTGTTGTGTACGCACTCTCCCGACGTATATGCTGAAGAATGCTTTTGCGTATATTAATTCCTTATGTAGCAATTAATGTAGCATGCTAGGCGAATAAAATAGTACTATCAGCTGACGAACTCGAATGTATACGCACTTCCAGTATTGTCTTAAATTTTACGTTCGTAAATATAACTAACATCTAGAGTTTATTACGCTGTTTTTTAATTATCGATACTGCGGGAAAACTGAAACTCCAAAAGTCTCTAATATAACTAAATAATGCAATCGATCAAAGTCATATGAATTTTGTAGTTGTTAAATGCTTTAGAAGTCACTCTCTACTGATCTGATAGGACTTAAATTATTGCACCAGCAATTTTTTCATATTTCAACTCTACATTAACAAAACAACATAGACCCGTCGCCAACTAATTAGTGACAAAAAAAAAAAAAAAAACCAATTAGTGACGAAACATCTTAATCTTAAATAACTTAGCAACAATCAAACTATAGTTTATTAGTTAACCAATTTTTACTATACTATATTTTTGTTAGCCAGTTTATTAGTTACCGTTTCGCATGCATGCTATAACTTTCGCAACGATTTCAAAGTTTTAATCCATTGGTGATTAAATTCCGATTGTTTCAAACACTATCCTTTTTTTGCGTTTATGTTTATACAATTTTTTTCCTTAATTGAAAACTACTTTTTTTTGTTTGTGTTTGCCCTTCGTATTTATAATTAATAAATAAATTTTACTTACCACTAAATTCACTTGGAGAGCTTTTTTTTTTTTTTTTTTGGGGGGANTTGGAGAGCATATATAATAACTGTAAAACGTAAATACAAATACAACGAAACAATCAACACTCTGTTTATATTTAATAATTACAAGAAAAAACAAGCACAACGACAACAAAACAAGCAGTTTTCTTAGAGAAAGGAAAAGAAGAAGAATGTCACAGACTTTAGGACAAAAAAATTGGGATAGCCAGCATGAAGAGACATGAGTGTTAATGAGGACATTCCCTTGTGGATATGTCAGAAAAAAATAATAAATTAAGATATTGCCCCTACCCTCTCTCTATCATGCTCAATGATGCTATGCATCTCATCGCATCGCATGTTTACTATCTTTAAGGAATATATACCAAAAGTATAAAATTGTCTATAGTTACAAGTTAGAATTAGAGAAATCTTACAATGTTGAAAAACAGTTTGATTTGCTGTAATTATTTTGTATTAATTGTGGCTCTTAAGTCTAGCCATTACCTAAATTATGTAGGATTATATAAATTTTAAGCGGGGTAGGAGTTGTCAATATTTTATTTTATTTTTGGTTAACTATGTCAAATAAATATTAAAGTTGACTGTTTTAGTTAAACGTTTTAAAGTTTGGCTTGTCTTGCATAAAATATCCAAATGCACTTATATAAAGATGCTATCCATTTGTTGCCATCGAGGGTTGGTAAGAAAATATTGTGATTTAGAAAAAATTTGGAGTATAATTTCTAAATGTAATATATATCAGAACTAAAATAAAAACATTATCATGAATAGAAACAATAATAATTTTAATGACCTATTAACGAGTAAATATTATTTACGGATCAATATCATGAAATTCACATTTATAATGTATATATATTTTTTACTTATATATATATATATATATATCTATTTATATAATAATTTTTTCTTAAAAAGTCTGTATATTAACTTTGTAA
This sequence comes from Erysimum cheiri, assembly GCA_900406345.1. Classification (NCBI taxonomy): domain Eukaryota; kingdom Viridiplantae; phylum Streptophyta; class Magnoliopsida; order Brassicales; family Brassicaceae; genus Erysimum; species Erysimum cheiri. Next base: position 37,644 of record OVAQ01000024.1, read on the forward strand.
TCTCCATTTAATATCAATAAAATTGTTTGTCTTAAATAAAAAGTAAAGTGGTGGTACTGATTATATGAAGGTTGTTTGATGCTATAAATCAATAACTATTAAATGCATTCACCAGGCTCAAATTTAATGTGTCGACTACAAAACTGCAAGGTACATGCATGCCACATTGAAAATCACGAGTATTATGTAAATTATTAACCACGTACCATAAGCGAACACATCTTATCATTGTCTTTTTAAAAACTGGCCGGACCACAAACATCTAAAGTAGTACACTCTACTTTAACCCAGGAATAAACAAAAACATCCAGTATCTCAATTTTTCAATTTTTGTTGTTGTCGTTAATGTTATAATTTATTGAGCAAAAAGACTTTTGATAATAGAATGTAAAAATGTGGCTAATCTTAAATGTTTTAAAAAGATTTAAAGAATTGAAATTATGAAAAAACTAGGAGAAACAGAAAGCACAGATTAGCATTTTATCTTTGAAATAAAGAAAATGCTATTTGGACAGATCAGACTCATATTACATCAATATTGTATAACACGAGTATGTTTCCTTCATATTTTTTTTCGCAGCCGAAACAGAATTACGAAAATATTATGGTTCAGTTTTGTTCCTTTTTACTATAATTATGAATTTTGTTCCGAGCATAAACGGGTGTGTGTATATAATTATTACCCGCACCGAGATAATTTTAAATAAGCTATATTTGGATATCTTAGAGATCGGCGAGTATTGAGTCTATTGACGTGAACTAATCATTGCTAATTTTATATTAACAATCGACTAAAGTCTACATAGCAATGTGGTTGATTAGAGTGATAGGACTCACTAGCGGAATCAAAGTTTATGATACATGGAAAGTTTATAAAACTTTAGGATAATCAATCATCTACAAGAAATTTTAAAATAACCAAATAATCTTTAGTCTAGTACTTACTGTAGTTATCATCCTACACATGCGTGCATTTAAGTAATAAATTGGATTCTTTTTACTAGGCGTTATTTTTACTAGATGTGATTAAAAATTAATAATAATAACGATCATATTATCTCTAATTAGCACCAAAATTATGTCGCTTGGAATTTACAGTTCATCTAGGGATAATTGATCAGAATACTTAGGCGTTGTCAATATTATACTCTATTGTGTTACAGAATTTACAATTTGTGTATGTGCGACCCTAATTATTAATATTCTAATTTATTTTCCAATCATGCCTCTACGACATTGACAGTTCCACAATGCATTTTTCATCTTCAAAACAATTTTTTTTCTTTCTAAATACTATAATTTTTTTAAGAGTTTTATCGCTGCATACTACTACTTGGACTTAAGCTCTCTTATTTTTGGGATAAAGAAAATCATATGGTTTTAAATGTGAAGCAGATAAAAAAAAAAAATTGTGAAGCACATTAACAAGCAATTCGTGGCATAATCAAATCAAAAGGGTAACCAATTAATGAAAAATAATTGTCTGAGACATAATTTTATGTATTGATGTGTCTTAACTTTTTAAGCTCCAAGGAAAAAGACTGTTCAGCCGGATTGTATTGTTGACTGACTCGCTCTTACGCTTTTTGCCTTAAGTGCTCCTTTATTTGCTAGATTAGCGGAAGCCACGTTTACTTTATTCATTTAATATGTACATTACTTATCAATAATTTTCATAATAAAACAAGTTCGTGTATCAGTCACATAAATTATCTAGTATTTATATATTTGTACGGTTGAATTTGAGATTTAGACGGTCTTTATTCGGTCGTCGAAGTAAAGAATGATGGAGCTGTTGTATTTCGAAGCAAGATTGGTATAGTGTGAACCTTCTAACAAAATAAGATTCCTATAGTGTGGCCTTCCACCAAAAAAAAAAAAGATTGGTATATAGTGAGATGCTGGATTTTCACATAGCAGCATGAAATTCAAACTAAATCATAGAATTGTAACGTTTTCGGGCATGCATTGATATATCTAATATCTTTATATATTTTTTTCAAAAAGATATTATGGAAGATAAACATTAGAAAATTCTATGAACTAGTAGAAGAAGAAGATTCCGCTGAAGATGTCGAAGATTTAGACTATTAAAGACTTAATGGAGGGGCTAGATGGCTTACGGGATATAGGGTTTTGAGGCGAGGTGAGTCCTTGCAGGTCGTATAGTTCAATAGTGGTGTAGGCGGAGCGAGGCCTAAGAGCTCGGTCTCTTATACCGTCTAGTGATGTGTTTCAACATCATTTTATGCTTGAAAGTTTTATTTATTAAAATAACTTGAAGGAAAAATATAAATAAAAAGCCGTAGTTTTATCTACTCACTGATAAAATGTTTTTGGGGAAACATCTTTTGACATTAGATCTTAGAAATGAGACTGAATTATGAATTGTGAAAATTTTGGTATACCATATATGTATTTGAGTTTTGTAATATGTTATATATTGAGTTTTCCACCATATATATAATTAATTATTTGCGAGAAAAAAGGCTTTTACATATGTTACTTTTTATAAAACTAAATTGCCAAAAAATCTTTATGGTACGAAGTGAGGTAGACACAGAACAAGTGAATACCTTTTTTTTTTTTTTTTTTTTTTTTTTTTCGACTGANTGACAACAACAAAAACCGGATTAACAATATCCGATACTCCACTTTCACATGTGGATAATAAAACTATGATATGCTTTACCGAATTCAAAAGCTACGTATACTTTTTCTCTTAGGTGATGGATACACATTGAAAAACATGTCAAAGACTGATAGCACATATTAGTGTCCCAAAGGAAAGGGGTAAGTTTGTGGAGAAGAATCGAAAGGGTAGTTGGAGTTGAGACTTCAAGAGTTGCTATTTGCTAACGTGAGTGCCTTGATTGAAGGTTACTGTCGTCAATTTCTTTTGTCAACCAAAGCCTTAACGACCAGTCTATCTTCCCTCCTCCAACGTGTCACGTTCTACGACAAATACTTTTTTGACTTTTGTCCATTTGTGGATCTATTTTAATACATTAAGGCAACGTCTATTCATGTTCACTAATTTGTACATTTGTATGATTTTTTTTCAAATTTTAAATAAACTTGGAGCTAGTTTGAACTTTGTTGACAAAATAAAATAAAAGATAATTGTGATTTTGACTTTTAAAATATAAACCAAAGTAAGTGGAGACACATATTAACATGTAGCTCATGATTATTGCGAGCAAAAGCAGGAGATTAGTGCTAGAAAATAAATAACAAACACAAGAACCACTATAAACTTTTTGTCATTAAATATTAAGAGGATTAGTGTTGTAAAATAAGTTAATTGTTTTCTTAACAACCCACCTTAGTTAATTATTAGGTAGATAGTTTGTCTATAATGATAATTATCATCAACCTATAGATGAACAATGAAATTAAAGGAAATATGAATGATTTCTTGTTTTTAGTAAATTGCAAAATAAATACAATAATAAAGCAATTTCAATATTAAATCTTAAATTTATTTAAAAAGATAGATAACATTTTGAAATGAAAAGATTATAATTAAAAATTGATAAATAAAATGGTATATAAAAGTAATCATTTGGATAAGTTTATCATCAAAGTGTCATAATGAATTTACTACAGTATATGGTAAAAAGATCCAGTACCTTAATGGTAATTTTCCAAAAACATAGGGGCACATTCAAATAAACATTAATGATGCAAATGATAGCAACGTTATTTTCACAAATATATATATAAAATTTTTGAAATTTTGAGTCATTAATATAATTCAGATTCGGACCCTTTTTCTGTCTGAACAAAGAGAAAAAAAAAAGACAAAAAAATTTGAATATTTTTTTTGTTGTTGTTGGTCGAAGAGAAAGAAGAACAGAGGATTATTCATTACTCTTTTATCTTCTTCTTTCCCAAAAAGTTGCATCCTTTCGACAAAAAACAAATCCTCATTTTCTCAGAAACAGAAAGAAAATCTTAGGGTTTATAATTTCTCAGGAAACAAATCTGTTTTTTTTTTTTTTGTTTCCTCTCCTGTTTTTCCTCTAACAAACTAACCTCAAAGAGACTCTCTCTGTCTTTTGTCCCCTTCCATTGACCTCGTAAGTTTCGCTCTCTCTCTCTCTCTCTTTTCAAATCTTTTCTCTTCTTCGTTTCTGGGTTTGTGTAAAGATCAGGTTTTGTTGATTTCTCGTTGAAGTCAGAATTTTGTTTATTTCAAAAAGTTTCAATTTTTGTTTTTTTTTTTCAAATTTATACATTAAGAAATGGAGAAGGAGCCTCGAGATTTTCAATTGTTGTGTTTACAAAATGTTATGAGATTCTTCGCTGAATTTCTGAATTTTGTCTCTTTTTAGGTTTTTTTTCATTCCCAAGAAGCTCTGCTCTGGTTTTCGAGGAAGTATGCATGGTTAACGAGGCGTGTGATTTGAGAAGAAATTAGGGTTTATGGAAGCTTGGATTGTGTGAAAATGCTTGTCAATTAAGATTTCTGATTGGGTTTTTGGAAAGTTTTCAACTTTGATTCAATTTTTGAGGTCTGTGATTGGAAAAAGGAATGATGTTATCGGCGTCGCCGAACACACTAGCGAAGAGCTCGTTAGAGGAGATGCTTGAGTCACTTCGTCAGAAAGATGAGTGTGATCGACCTAAAGATATGCCACCGGCACTTCCTTCTCGGCCTAATTCAAGAGCGCGTCTTCCCTCTGCCCGCCGTTCGCTTCCGGCCAAGTTTAATGTTTGTAGTGTAATGGAAGATCAGAACGGAAGTGTTAGTTCTGTGACGCCTGCGGTGGAATCTGAATCGGAAAGGAAAGAGGAAGGAGGGAAGAGGAAAGAGAAGGATTTGGGAGTTAAGAGGAATAGTTTTGGAAGCAAGAAAATGAGGAGGACTGGTCTTAGCTCAGAGTCTCCGTATGCAGCAGAGACGGAAGAGGAGGGTGTGAAGATTAGTACTGCTAAGGTTAGTCCAGTGGAGAACACGGAGGAGAGTAAAATTGAGTGGAACAATAACGTTGAGTACTTCATTAAGAAGGTAGCTCTTTGTTTCCTTTTGTTTTCTAGTGAAGTTGAATTATCTTCAAGAGTGATCATCTCAAGGGTTGAGATCAGGAATGAATCTTTTAGTGGTGACTGAGCAGTGAGGTTTTGAACTTTGTGATAAGAAAAGTCTGACCTTGGAGAGTTTTTGTGGAACAATATGGATGTGAAGAGGCTCAATAGATTGATTAGAATATGGGAATCCTTGGTAGATAGCTTTTTTAGAGGTGTCATAGTTGTGTTTAGTTTTTACCTATGAACTTGGATTTATTTTCGTTGATTACACAAAGGATGGTGTTTTTGGGAACTTGTGGTTACTGTGTTTGTATTGTATTTCAGAAACTCCGAGTTTGGTGTCGCGTTGGTAATGGGCAGTGGGAACTAGGAAAGATACAGTCTACTTCCGCTGATTCGTCGCTTGTTATGTTGTCCACTGGAAATGTAAGTTTTCTTAAGGATGTCTCGCACTTTCCATCTGTGATATTGAAGAGTTTCTGCAGTCTGACTGCCAGGTTTCTGTGATTTTGTATTATCAAAGGTTGTGAAAGTGTCTACTGAAGAGCTTTTTCCTGCAAACCCAGATATTTTGGAAGGTGTTGAAGACCTTATACAGCTTAGTTATTTAAATGAACCTTCAGTTCTATATAACCTTCGTGTCAGATATTCGCAAGACGTGATTTATGTGAGTTTACTGAAAATTCTTGACTCTTATGATTAGTTTCTCACTTTCTTTTGCCTAGGTCTTAACTAACTGTCGTGCTTCTCTTTTATAGAGTAAAGCAGGGCCAGTCTTGATTGCAGTCAACCCGTTCAAGAATGTCGAGATTTATGGAAATGATTTCATCTCAGCTTATCAGAATAAGGCTGTGGATGCTCCTCATGTTTATGCTGTGGCAGATGCAGCTTATGATGAGATGATGAGAGGTGAGGGGACACATTTATTCAATTTTTTTGATATTTCCATGATTCTTGAAGTCTTAATCGGTCTTCAAATGAGGATGTGGCACTTACATGTTGAACCTTTCTACATGCAGAAGAGAAGAACCAGTCTATTATTATAAGGTAAGAGTCTTTGCATTCTTAAGTTTGTATACTTCTGGATACTTTGATATAGATTGATCATTGATGTGATTCGCTGGTATAAGACATCAACGAATAATTGATATTTATCGTTCTGTAGTGGAGAAAGTGGAGCTGGGAAAACTGAGACTGCAAAATTTGCAATGCAGTACTTGGCAGCTCTTGGTGGAGGTAGCTGTGGAGTGGAGTATGAAATCCTAAAGACAACCTGCATACTCGAAGCTTTTGGGAACGCTAAAACATCACGAAATGCTAACTCTAGCCGATTTGTGAGTTGTTTGGTCCAAATTTTTCCTCTCCCTATTATGTCAAGTTATTATTAATATGTTAATTGATAAGCTTGACCACCATTTTTGTAGATTGAGAAGTTATTTTATTGTAATTTAACAGTATATCTTAACTGGTGCAGGGTAAACTCATAGAAATTCATTTTAGTGCAATGGGAAAGATATGTGGAGCCAAACTTGAAACTTGTGAGTATGATTTGAGCATTTATGTGATGTTTTGTCGTATTGTTTAGATTTGGAGCTCACTCGTTTCTATTGTCTTCTTCCCCATGTTTTGCATAACTACTCTTGCTGAATGCCCATAGTTCTGCTAGAGAAGGTAATTTTGTTTCCATTGAGAAGCTTTTTTCATCTGATTTTCACTACTTAGCCATTGGTGACTAACTAGTAGTCTCCTTTGAGCAGTCGAGAGTGGTTCAGCTGGTCAATGGCGAAAGATCCTACCATATATTTTATGAGTTGTGTGCTGGTGCTTCGCCGATTCTTAAAGGTACCGTTCCAAACTGAAGGTTCCAAGATTTAATACCATCATCTTAATTATTTCGTCACATATAACATTATTTAAGACTGTCGTTGCTGAAGTAGTAGAACACAGACAGACGTGAATACTGAGTAGTTTCTATTTTGGCTAATCTACTATTTTTGTGGTGGTGTTTGTAGAGAGATTGAAGCTTAAAACAGCAAGTGATTATACCTACTTGAGCCAGAGTGATTGCTTGACCATCGATGGCGTTGATGATGCTCAAAAGTTTCACAAACTACTGGTAATTTTTTTGTTTAATCTATTTCCAGTGCTTGCCGTTCCCATTGTCAGATTTTTGTTATTTCCATTTTCCTCACAACCATATCTGTATTTCTTCAGGAAGCTTTTGACATTGTTCAAATCCCTAAAGAGCATCAAGAGCGTGCATTTGCATTGCTTGCAGCAGTGTTGTGGCTAGGGAATGTGTCATTCCTAGTTACTGACAACGAAAATCATGTGGATGTGGTAGCAGATGAAGGTTGAATCTACTGTCTTAATTCATCAAAAACTGTAACTTAGTGATGCTTGCTTATCAAGGCTGTTATTTCTTACAGCTGTTACCAATGCCGCCATGTTAATGGGCTGCAACTCAGAAGAGCTTATGGTGGTTTTGTCTACCCGTAAACTTCAAGCTGGTACGGATTGTATTGCTAAAAAACTGACTTTGCGGCAGGTAATGTTTAATATCCATCATTCTTGCTACTTGTTTTCATACACATCAATCATTAGTTGACGTATGCTGTACCGCTTTTACCTGCAGGCAACCGACATGAGGGATGGAATAGCAAAATTTATTTATGCAAACCTTTTCGACTGGCTTGTTGAGCAAATAAACATTGCGCTGGAAGTCGGAAAATCACGAACAGGAAGATCTATAAGCATCCTTGATATATATGGGTTCGAATCATTTAAGGTTAGTAGTACCCATACATGCTCTAGTTTTATTAATCACTATTCGTTTTGAATCCTGCAATGATGATCTGTTTCTCCTTTGTTTCAGAATAATAGCTTTGAACAGTTTTGCATAAACTATGCAAATGAAAGATTGCAACAACACTTCAACCGGCATTTATTTAAACTTGAACAAGAGGTGAATATTCATTTTCGTCCAAAGGATGTAATAATGCGTGCTTTTTTGTGTTACTGGTCCATTAAATATTATATTCTCTGTTCAGGAATATGAAGAGGATGGAATTGATTGGACTAAGGTCGAATTTGTAGACAATCAAGAGTGCTTAGATCTAATTGAGAAGGTAATTAATAATTATTGGCCTGCCACGCTTTGTAATTGTTGTCCTGTAAGAAACTTTCGACATGTTTTGAAAAAGAATCTCTTGCATTTGTTTGCTTTTGCAGAAACCCATTGGTTTGTTGTCTCTACTAGACGAGGAATCAAATTTCCCGAAAGCAACTGATTTAACCTTTGCCAACAAGCTCAAGCAACACTTAAAGACCAACTCTTGCTTCAAAGGAGAGAGAGGTCGAGCCTTCAGAGTTAATCATTATGCCGGAGAGGTCAGTTGATGCCCTTAGTTCAATAAACCAGACTCTGTATACTGAATGGCTTTTATATGGATCTCTGTGTGTGCAGCTTTTCTTGTATTTACGTTTTATTTCTTGAATGATGATGTTGTTTACAGGTTCTCTATGATACAAATGGGTTTTTGGAGAAGAACAGGGATCCGTTACCTGCTGATCTTATCAATCTTTTATCATCATGCGACTGCCAGTTGCTGAAATTGTTTTCTACTAAAATGCGTGACAAATCTCAGAAGCCACTTATGTTATCGGACTCCACGAACCAAACTGTTGGAACTAAGTTCAAGGTAAAGAAGCTTGAATCCTGCAGTTTTGTTCAATGGCAATCTTCCTCGACGCACATTGCATATCTCATGTTTAATTATCTCTTACAGGGTCAACTTTTCAAGTTGATGAACAAGTTAGAGAACACAAGTCCTCACTTCATTCGATGCATAAAGCCGAATTCAAAGCAGCTTCCCAGAGTTTATGAAGAGGATCTTGTCTTACAACAACTTAGATGTTGTGGCGTGTTGGAGGTTGTTAGAATATCAAGATCTGGATATCCTACTCGTTTGACACATCAAGAGTTTGCAGGAAGATATGGCTTCCTATTGTCAGACAAAAAGGTCTCTCAGGATCCTCTGAGCGTATCAATCGCTGTGCTTAAACAATACGACGTTCATCCTGAAATGTATCAAGTGGGCTACACAAAATTGTACCTCCGAACTGGACAAGTAAGTAATTCTTTACGCAGAGATATAGAGGCTGTTTCCTGATGTTATCGATACAAATTCTTATGCACTCATCTTCAAATGTTTTTAGATTGGTATCTTTGAAGATAGGAGAAAAAAGATTCTTCAAGGCATAGTGGGCTTACAAAAGCATTTCCGTGGTCACTTGTGTCGTGAATACTTCCAAAATATGAGAACCGGAGCATTGGTACTTCAGTCATATGTACGAGGTGAAAATGCCCGAAGAATATTTGATAGTGAAGCAAAGATCCATGCGGATTCTGTTTCTGAAGCAGGAGAGTTGACTGCAGTCATAAACTTGCAATCTGGTAAGCTGCAGTATCTTCTTTGGTAAACTAGATTTTGGTTCTCAATTTTGGATAGCGTTATTACATCATAATGTTGCAGCTGTTCGTGGATGGTTGGCTCGAAAACGTTTCAATGGTATGCAAAGACAGAAAGAATTACTCGATGTGACAACAAAATCAAAGAGGAAAGCGGGCAGGAGGATTTCAGAAGACAAGGTACTTACTATCAAGAAGAAGATTGTCCACTTGTAAATTAAATATTATCACACTATAACTTTCTCTCGTTTGCGATTTAGGATATTCCGGTGGAGCTGTTCCAAGATCAACCAACAACTATGTCTGATCTCCAGAATCGGGTTTTGAAATCCGAAGCAGCTTTAGCGCAGAAGGAAGAAGAAAACATAGCATTGAGAGAGCAGTTGAGGCAATTTGAAGGGAGATGGTCGGAGTATGAAGTAAAGATGAAGTCAATGGAGGAAACATGGCAAAAGCAAATGTCGTCGTTGCAGGTCTGAGTTTTTGACTGATTATGAAAGTCCATTCACTCACTGCATTACGAATCAAAGTTTTCTGAAATGTTCCGGTTTTGCATTGTCTTTTTGCAGATGAGTCTTGCTGCAGCTAGAAAGAGTTTAGCTGCAGAGAACATTACGGGTCAAGCAGGAGGAAGACAAGACACATCGATATCACCTTTTGGTTATGACTCAGAGGACACAATGTCTACTGGAACTCCGGGAGTAAGAACTCCCACTACTAAGTTCAGTAACGGAAACACTCCAGAGCTCAGAATCAGAGAGCTTAACGGAAGTTTGAACGCGGTTAATCATCTAGCAAGAGAGTTTGATCAAAGGAGACTCAATTTTGATGAAGATGCAAGAGCTATTGTGGAGGTGAAGCTTGGACCGCAGGCAACTCCAAACGGGCAGCAACAGCAACATCCAGAAGATGAATTTAGGAGACTGAAGCTAAGATTTGAGACATGGAAGAAAGATTACAAAGCTAGATTAAGAGATACTAAAGCAAGACTCCATAGAGTAGATGGTGATAAAGGTCGTCACCGGAAATGGTGGGGCAAAATGGGAACTCGAGGCTAGTGGATTTATTAGTGTGTGTGGAATCTTCCACTTAGCTTTGTATTAGTATATTGAGATCCCAATATGTTAGATTGAGAGCATTGTAGATTCAGCTGAGAGACGTGTATTTTTCAGACTTCTTTTGTGCATAGCAAATAGAGATTTGTAATTTGAGAGAAACAAGAAAGATTATGTTCATATCCATTAGAAGAATCACATCAAGACATAAAATCTAAGCTCCAGGTGCAAACTTAGTGGCGAAAGCCCACGCATTGTTAGCAACCGGGTTATCAAGATGGTCAAGGAGATTCTCCAAAGGACCTTTTCCTGTAACAATGGCTTGAACAAAGAAGCCAAACATTGCGAACATAGCCAATCTTCCATTCTTGATCTCTTTCACCTTGAGCTCAGCAAAAGTAACCGGATCATCAGCGAGACCCAACGGGTCAAAATATTGTCCACCGGGGTACAAGTCGTTGCCTTCGCCAACACCATCAAGACCGTTGATGCGGAAACCTTCAACCAATCCCATGAGGAGGACTTGGAAGCCAAGGACGGCTAAAATGCTTTGAGCATGGACTAGGTTTGGGTTGCCTAAGTAGTCCAAACCGCCTTCGGAGAAGATTTGTGAACCGGCTTTGAACCAGACTGGTTCTTTGAAGTCCACACGGACCCATTTTTGAAGAACTTCAGGGGTTATGCAACCAAAAGCTCCCAACATTGCCCATCTCCCATGGATCACCTGCAAAATGATAGATTAGTGGTTTACTCTTTCCATCAATATGTTTTTGTAATGAGTGAGTGAGTTTTAGAGACAAACCTCAAGAGCTCTGTTTTTGGCAAAGGCTTCAGGATCAGCAGATAAACCAGCCGTGTCCCAACCATAGTCTCCGGGGAATTCTCCGGTGAGGTAAGACGGAGTTTGGACGGAAAAGGGTCCTAAGTACTTCACTCTGTCTGGTCCATACCAAAGATCATTTCCCTTCGCATAAAAACATTTACATGAAAGTCAGACACAAACCCAAGAAGAAAGATGAAAACGTTTAATATGATGAGATTAAATGAAAAACATACCATAGTGTATTTGGGAGATCCGAGAGAGACAACATCACGAAGAGGGTTAAAGCTTGAGCCTTTAGTCTGGCCAAGGAATGTTGTTGGGGTCAGAACACTGCTTGAGCTCGTGAATGTTGATGCCATTTTCTCTCTCGGCTTGAGACTTTTTTTTTTTTTTTTTTTTTTTTTTTTTNTGTTGTTCTCCTTCTTTGATGTTTGTGAAAGTATTGGTCTCAGGGACTTTGACTTTTATGTTAGTATTTTGTGGATGAGAAGAGAGTTGGAGAATCAGAGATGGGATATAGATAGAGAGTGAGATGTTGGGATTAGCCAATCAGGATTCAGCTTTGGATTTGAAGTATCTCTAACTTAATCTCTTTTTTTTATCCATCTTTCGAATTTTTTTTTATAAACTAAAAGGGGTGTTATAACATATTAAAATCTGAATATAAAAACCGATAACACCCCTTTTAGTTTATAAAAAAAAATTCGACATATTTTATATTATGATACAGTAATGCAGTCTTTTTATATTATGATTTTTCAAAACTTTATTAGAGTTTGGGGTTATTAGTTCAGATATTAAAATATATATATATATTTGTAACAAATAGTCTAAAATCTTAAAAATTCTAGGATTTTTTTTTTTTTTTTTTGGTTAAAGAAAAATTTTAAGATTTTTGGATTCATAATATATTGAAGTCAACAAAAGTTTTGTGTTCCTACCAAAAAAAAAAAAAAAAAACAAAAGTTTTGTGTTCTTCAAAGAAAGAAAGTAACTCATATTTTCATTGTAGTATTGGAATCTTCCGTTTTAATTCAATTCGTTTACAGTTTACTGATTCCATACATTATACTTCACAAAATACAATTATCAAAATCTTGCAAGTTGATAGATATTCTCAAAGTCTTTTTATAATCAAAAGAATTTTTTTTTTTTTGACTTAAGCCCACCCGAGAGGAAAAAGTTTGTCTGACAGACAAAAAGTTTTGAATATTATTTCCTTCCTCCCTACACGTAATTTGCTTTAACACAGTTACAAATATGTATTCCAGTTAAATTTTAAACGAATACAAAGTTATTAATACAAGGAAGCTGGTGGTCTTGGGCTGAAGCGTCTTGTTTCTGTCAACAAGGTGTTTGGTATTATATTAATATGGTTGTTATTATTAATAGTGGATTACTATGGTCTATGGGTTTACTGGATCCACAAAATGGTTATAATACTGTATGTAGATTGTTTTAGGAGGCAGATTTGAGTGGATCTTGTTCTCAGATTTGGAAAGGGTTCTTGAAAGATTTAATGTACACCATCAAATTAATCCAAATAAAAACTTAAGAGATTTGGCTTCATGGATAGTTACCTTAAATAAACGCCATCGTTCGTGTATCCTATTTTCCATTCTTTTTTTTTTTTTTTTTTTTTTTTT
>OVAQ01000024.1:54306-77047 GCA_900406345.1 Erysimum cheiri
CCCTGAATCCTACCCTAAACTGGTTAAATGTAATGACAAAAAAGTTACCTTTGAGACTGGCGAAAACCAAGAGAACTATCAAGAGTGGTTTGCTTCATCGCACTTGAGGCCTTACCACGTCCCCTTCCTCTGGTTGGGGCTTTAGCTCTACCACGAGTTGTATTACCAGTAGATGAACCTCTCCGTCCTCTAGTGGCAGGCACTAAACCAGACATCTGAGTCGTGTCTTCATCATCACTGAACGAAGCACTCGCGATTCCACTGCTTCTTTTCGTCAAATTCTGTACCAATCTCAGGTAGCAAATAGCATTGTGAGAAACCAACGGCAGGATAGAGGCAATGAAATTCTAAGAAGGAGAATTTAAACCTCTGATGTCAGTCCAGTGGATAAAAACTGTGAGGAACCAGTGGGTCGAGTGGACCTATCTTTCAAGCGCTCCTGCACGAACAATAATGCAAGTCAGATCGATATTCTGCTGGTCCTAACAATCTGCAGCAGAAAGTAGCTGAATTTAATATTCTTGCCTCTAAGCACTCTTCCACTTTAAGAATCAAGTCATCTTCCTCAAATTTCTGGGCATCTGAATCCTTTGCAAGTTTACCCTGTACATGATGGGAAGAGATAATATAAGCAACATCCTATGCAGAAATTAGTATTGAATGGTGAATTAAGAAAATTTTACATACACGAGTCTCTTGAAGATTGTACTGAACGCATGAGTAGAAAGCTAGTTTATCATCCTTGTTCACAAAATTGTGGAGAGCAACATCCAGATCGTTAACTGGAAGGATCTCCATTTTCTGAGAAAGAAGATAGAATGATCATCCCATAGTGTCCTCATGCCCATTTGGTTACAAGAAAAACACAATCATAAGGAAAGAAGGTTGCAGGATGTACCAGGTTGCTTTCAGCTACTAAAGCTTCTATATTTTGCTGGTTCAGTTCTTCCGGACGAAGCCGCTCAGAATCATCGATGTTGGCTGTGAAATGGAAGATCATAATATAAGTAGACAAGAACGCAATAACATGGTCCAACTGTGCTACTATCAGGACATGCATCATTGCCATACAACATTGCCATACAATTCAGTAGACAACAAATAACCAAAATGGTGATTTTCCAATATGTAAGTATGAGGGGATGTTTGAAAATAAAACATCCAATATGCTAACTAGAGATAATCCATAGGAGGTTACCATAGGCCCATATCAAATATTGTACTACTTCACTGTAAATTTTTGCCAAATACAAATCATACACTTGCTAGTTCCTTCCATACCCGTCGATAAGCCATTCCAATCTAGAGTAATAGGAAATGCAATAATCTAATCCGAACAAAGAATTGAATACATTCCTACACTAATGCCCATACCTTCGCTTCGGCCCTTCTTAGAAGCCTTAGAGAATATTAAAATGTCCTGGGGATTTGCAACCTGAAAGTGTTATGAGAATTTGTCATAAGTTAACCAACGTTCAAGAAAGCATGGTGAGCATCACGTTACAGTAACTAATTTTTAGGTACCTTTCCCACATATTTCTGTCCAAACCTTTGAGGATTTATCGTCATAAATCCAGAGTAATCTACCTGAAAGATTGAACCAGATCTTAGTCTTTCTTTAGTCATTTAACATTCTTAAACAACAAATATATGTTTGTGGATATGGGTGTGCGTGCATCAAACTGAAGCCTAGCATCTAGTTGTGTTGGAAAATGAAGGTTTAGTTATATGATTGTTGCTGGAACTTGCACCAGTGTAACTGAAACTTGGAAACAATTTACCTTGATTCGAACCAGTGGGAGCTTGATCTCTGATCTATTAACAGCTTTTTTGCTGGCTTTCTCTATTAGACTTCTGACCTAACAATTTTGTAGATATTAGTAGAGGGATTCAGTGACTTGTTAAAAATAATCAAAAAGAGGCAGGAGAAAATATCCACATGAAAAGGGAATAGTTACCACTTTATCCAAGTGTTCGAGAATTGAGTTTTGATCATTGGGATCAATATCACCTTCATCCTTTAAAATAATCTGCACTTTGAAAATATGTAAGCAAAGAAAACTCCCACCACTAAAAACATATAAGGAAAAGAAACTTTACCTCTGTATACTCGAAAGGCCTCACAGATGTCAAAGGTATCTTCGTAGGACGATATTGATTTCCCTATAAGTCATATATATTAAGTCACTCAGGCTTACAAGCTTCATTAAAAAATATCATAAAACCATCTTGAAGTATGATCAAAGTGAAGATGAAGTTTTAGATTGTTTGCTGAAAAACCTTGATTTCTAAAAGAAGAACATGCTTAGGCTTTGATTCCCCATCAATAAGTGATGTTGCCACAGACGATCCTGGTTGCGTGATGTGGAAGCCCATGCCAGATACCTCCTTCAAAAGTTCAATCGCTTTCAGCTCAAAGAGAACATTGTGCCTCAGTCTTAGTAAATGCAATAACTCCAAAAAATCAAAATTTTAATGGACCTGAGGGTCGATAAGGCATTCATGCTCATGGCCCCATACAATGAAGTCGAGGAATCGTGGAAGAAAGTGCTCACTTATTGCATTTTTGGGGTTTGACTTCACCCTGCAAGTCATAGCATATGAGTACAGAATCAAACTTTCTGATACAGAAAGAGTAAGAAAACGATCCAAAATATAGTACTGCAATCAGATCAACCTGTTTTGATGAAGCACCAGAATGTTGAACCAGTCAGAAACATCACATCCTTCTTGAACTTCAGGCCTCATCCATTGGACAGCATGTGGGGTCTGTGAAACCAATACATATTAACATATAAACAAATTGTATAGCAAAAGGAGAGGGTCCTCTGAATTACCTGAAACATTCTATTGAGGCGTTCATCCCTGATGTTTCCTAAACCATAGAGAGCCACGGTTGTTGAACCCTAAACATTAAATTGATTAAATGATAGTCCAAGAAGCCAGGGAGGAGCCAGGTGTCTAGATTACAAATTCTTTACACTAACCTTCCTCATAAGTATAGGGTATAGGGAAATCTGGCCAACACCTGAGCCGCCAAGAACCATCTTTCCAAAATAATTCACAAGGTTGCATGCGGAAAGAATATCAATTGCAGAAAGGTTGTCCTGTTGTCAGAGGCGACATAGAACAAAAACACAATAAAATGCCTATTCACTGACTAATCGAGTTCCATATATCTATTCAAATGAGTTTGCATAACAAGAGCATGCAGATTTAACTTATGTACCACTCCGGCTGGATCATCATGGTTTCCATGAATACTGAAGACGGGCAAGCCTACATTGAAGTGTGGATCCTCGTAATTTACATGGCCAAACCTGTAGCCAGATAATAAAGTTAAGGAATAGAGATTAATCAACATCTTGAAATATGAAGTGTAAAACAAAGTACGTAGATCTATACGAAAATTTGAGTCAATTTGCCAATTAATTAGTTCAGTTGATAATATTTCCTGATATAATTAGATTAATAGCAGAAGAGTAGAGTCTCACGCATTTTGAAAATTTACAGTCTGGTCACTGACTACTTGAAACTGCACTGGTTTATCATTAAGACAGTGGCGACGAAGAATTTCAATGGCTTTAACTAGCGTAGTTCTAGAGGGTTTATTCTCATGAAAAAGATCACCTCCGAGGAGTAAGAAGTCCACCTGTTTCAAAAGAGTGAAAAGAAGAAGATATGAAACTTTCTGCGAGTCCTGTTAAAATTAGGCAGAACATTGTTTACTAATTTAATATTGGTAGTTTTAAGATAATAAGTTATCTAGATGATCATAACGCAGGATAATACTGGCAAGGGATAGATACTCGAATATCAAACCTGTTTCTCCTCTGCTATAGAACATATCTCTTCAAAAGCCTTAAACGAATCATGCCGCCTTATTTCATCCTTCTCCATGTAGCCCAAGTGGCAATCAGTTGCAACAAGTACTCGAAGAGTATCACTAAAATCCTCCCTGTCAAGTTTTACACGCATACACTGACACTCATAAGTTTCTTGAAAACAAAAGTAACAATTGTAGAGAATGGCAACATTCAGCTTTGATTTGTACATTCACAATTTCCATGTTAAGAAATTTTGAAGTTCTGAACGGAATAAACGAATGTATCACAGCATTAAGGTCAGCAATCCTTTTTCTTTAACACTGAATCAGACAGAGTCTCAGTGAAACTTTTTTATATCTCATTGCAGACTTTTCCTTTAGTCAATATCCATTAATACACAGCTCGCAGATACAGAAAAACAAAAAATCCTTTATAAGTATCCAGGAAAGAGGGAAGAGGGCAAAACCAAAAACCCACCTAGACATGATGGCAAGTGCTGGCAGCTCAGTAAACCTGAAAAAAAAAAAAAAAAGAACAAAACGAAAAATTTACATGATCTGGTCTCACTTTCAGACTGAGAACAAATAGAAAAAGACAGACAGTAGACCTAAACAATTCTCACTGAAGAAACAAGTAACATATGATTGATTGAATCCATTTAGCTTCTTAAACCCTAAGAATGTGAACTTCAAAAACCTTTAAATATAAAAAATCGTCATTTAGTTCCTAAAGACAACAGTGAAACTTCAAAAATCAATTCCAACATTGCTTCTATGCAAAAAAAAAAGAAAACTAAGTAAGAAATCAAAACCCAAGGATAAAAAATCACAGCAAAAATGTACCTCAAAAAAATTGGCTATAAAGAACACAATCACAGTCTAAAACTAAGCTTATATAATCCATCCATTAACGAGTTTCTCCACAACACAAAAGCCATTCACTATTTAATCACTTCAGATTGTTTTAGTTGTCGCTTTCTCAGCAGTGTGGAAATAGAACCCTAACCTGGTCTCTGAAAAGAATTAAAGTGAAGAAACGGAACTCCGGTGACCGGAGATAGAGAGAATCCGACGGAGTGAAGCGAGATTGAGATTCCGGGAGACCGGCGCGGGGAATTTTCAAGGCTCAGAGGCAGAGAAGAGTGACAAAAAATTAGGGAGACAAAAGTTGTAGCAAACATAAGTATATTTACATATATGGTCCTTATTTAGTTTCGTTTTCTCTTAGTGGTACCCAAAGTTCTAAAATTGATAGATGTTTTAATGTTTGGATTTCGCTTCGTTTTTCCTTAAAACTTTTTGGTTTTATCGGTTTATATGTTTAATTTGGTTTTCGGTTTGCCTTTAATTAAAAACAATTTTACAATGTACAAATGAATAATTATTCCTTACGTAATTAAAATTAGTTAATATGATAAATCTATTTTTTTATAATATTGACCAAAAAGTATTCATATATACGATTTTAATTAATTTTTCTCTATTCAGTTTGGTTTAATTAAAAGAAATTGGTTTCCCATACAAGCTTCGCCCAATCTTCAAAATGGGCTTACATACTTCCTCGGTCCATAAAGGCGATCAATTTCTGCAATAAGCATTTTTTAATTACCTTTTTTATTAAAAATAATTGTATTTGTTTCATTTGGTTTTCGGTTTGCTTTTAATTAAAAAACAATTTTACAATGTACAAATGAATAATTATTCTTTAAGTAATTGAAATTAGTTCATATGTTATATATCTATTTTTTTATATAATGTTGACGAAAAAATATTCATATATACAATTTGAGTGAATTTTTATCTATACGGTTTGGTTTAGTTAATTAAAACAAATTGGTTTCCCATACAGGGCCCAATTTTTAAAATGGACTTATTATATCGGCCCATAAAGGCGTTCGATTTCTGCAATATTTTTTAGTGCTTTTTGTTAAAAATAATTGTATTGTTAAAGAATTTTTCTTTAAAAAAAAATAAAAATAATTTATTTGGCTTCTTCATATCACGCCAAAAAAAAAATAGAGGGAAATTTAAAATAATTCAGGAAACAAAGATATGCCAAAGAGAATAACAGCGAATATATATATTAAAATATAGAGCAACGGTCTAAAATAATTTAGTGAAAGAGAGATAAGAGCGAGAAGATCGAATATGAGGTGGGGATACGTAAGAGAGTGATGGTTACAATTGCCATATGTAAGAGATGTACATATTCTAAGAAATGACAATAACTATGTTGGAGTCTAGTGAACAAAGAAGCTCGAATACTTTTATAATTCTTAAGAAAACAACAAAAATGAACATTTCATGTGACTGATGCCAAACACATGATCTTCTATCTTCCACTTTTCCTATTATATAATTCGGTTTTATATTCAAGAATAAACTCCATGCTTAAGAATATGTGGTATCTCCTTTATTGAAAATTTTAGAGATATACAGTATATATATTGTCTATCTACTTGAGGGAAAACGAGATTGTAAGACTTTTTATAATGGAATTAAATGAAAACAAATGTACCATTCACAATAATGTTATTTTCGTCTCCATCTCTTTATCAACAATTGCAATAAGTTGAATGTTATGAAGCGCTTTATGTAAGTTGAGAAATTTAAAAAAAAAATTAAAATATTTCTCTTCTGTTGGTTGTAGTGTTTTCTCCCGATTTTAGTTAAGTTTTTTGTGTTGCTAAATTTCATTACGTCAGTCACGGTTGAATAAGATACATTAGCCACATATCCAAGTTTTTATGAATCTAAATCAATCATGCATACAAATGAAGGGTTTTATAAGGAGGCGTTGAATAATTAGTGGATTAACATCAACAATTAGTAAAAGACAATCAAGCGATAACTACATGAAAATATGAGCACTTTTTTACCGTCATGTAGATGATTCACAATATTGTATAATGTATCTTCTAGATATATGGGTGTATACTAATAAAGCTGTATGTATACTAATAAGTATTTATTTTATCTCAAAAAATTGTGTCTATTTGAACAGTGTTTTTTTGTCGAACAATGTTATCTCCACTGTTAAAACCGTTATTCTATCAAAATTAACGTATCATTTATATGCACACACACGTATTGCTTTATTCTTTAGTTAATAAGTTATTAATAATAGAGAAATACCCTCCAATACCACTAAAAAGTTTTCTTTCCAAAAATACCACTAATATCAAATTATTGTTCATAGGTATGGAATTTTAAATCTTTGGTTTGGGTTGATTATTTTGCAATTTAGGGTTTAGTATTTATGGGGTAGGGTTGGGGTAGGGTTTAGTGTTTAGAATTTAGAATTTAAAATTTAAAAATTTAAAAATTTATTTTATTTTGGTGGTATTTTTGTCCAAAAAACAAAAATGGTGGTATTTTAGAGAATTGCCCTTAATAATAACTATTGTGACATTTCAATTAACAAAAAAAAAAAACTATTGTGACATTTCTTATCAACTTATGGTATAGTTTCAGCTTTATGTTATTTTGTTTCAACTGAATTTCAATTTTTGCTAATTTAACATGATCAACTATGATATCTCATATTATTGAATCGACAAGGATATATATATAGTCACCATCTAGATGTTTGTTTGCTTCTAGTATAGTACAAAAAGCTCCGAAAAAGATAAGAAAAGAAAATAGAGTTCAAAAATCAAAATCCTTAAGAAAAAAAAAACATCTATGAAAAAAAGAACAAAACCTTTTCGACTCTCTTTTATTGATTTGCTTCGACCGTATCTACAAATGAGATCAAACAGTCCAAACTCATCACGATGGTCTTACGTTGTCAAAATTACAGGAACACCCTCCGCCTCAATTTATGGATTGGGCATTAATCTTTACTGAAAATATATGGTCAGGATAAATCTTACTAAATACTACTAGCTTTGTGTTCAAGTGTGTTTATTTTATACTAAATCTTACACATCACAGTTGTGTCCTACTGTCTATATATAAGTGTTTGCTTGGATAAGACCAAAAACGTCTAAAGTAATTTATGCAAATGAAGTTTTTAATGTAAATAGAAAGAGTTTGCGATTTATAAGATATATCAACAAGAGTTTGAGATTTATTTCATCATCTCAAAAATTAGGGATTGTTTTCAACGAAAATGTAAAGTTCATCATCTAAATGACATTTATAAGAACAGAAAAAATAAAGATGAGTCTCATCATTGAAGTCTTTGTTGGGATTTGTATTCCTCTCATTATGAATTTTTTGGTATTGGCTATTCCGTTACATTCTTACTTTTTATCAAAACAATATCTTAAGAGTCTAATCCTATAGATTTTGTTGATTATTTTTTATTTTTTATTCTTAAATAAGCTTTAACATTACATGAGTAGAACGAAACAACAACCAATAAAAGAGAGAGAATCGGTCGTCTAACCGTACTTAAATCAAATTGCTTGGATCTATGTGATCAATGAGAGTGATTAAATTCTCTTACTTCTGAGAGAATGAGAGTGTCTACTATTTTATGCAGACTTTTTGAATTATTTTCCTAATTTAGAAATGTTTCTTACATGAGAGGCTAACCAAATTAAAACTTTGTTTTCATTTTACTTCTAAAGTTTTTTTTTTTATTTCTGAATACAGCTGCATACATTTACATTACATTTACAATTCTTTTTCTTTCTAAATTTTAAAGAAAAAAGTGTAATGGTATATATATGTTTTGTTACTAATTAATTAAAATGCATTAACTTTTTCTGCACTTGTTATGTACGTTACTATTCGAAACCAAAAAGTATGTCTTCAAAGTTTATAAAAACATTAAAAAGATATCACTAATTTATGATTTCCAAATAACTATAAAATAGGTAGAAATACTCAGAGGGTGATTCTTTGATTGCATCACGAGTCTCCTTAGAACTCTTTGAACGGTTCTTATTCCCAACATGGTGAGAGAGAGAGTGTGAGAGAACAAGTGAGTGAGATAGAGAAAGACTGAGAGAAAGAGTGAGTTGAGTGAGTGAGAGATGGGGAGTGAAATGTATTATTATATAGAGTATAAATTTGGTGGGCAAGGCATTGCGTTAATTTTGGTCTGCATCTCTTTATCAACAATTGCAATAAGCCGAATGTTTTTTGGTAGAAATAAGCTGAATGTTATGAAGCGCTTAATGTAAGTTGAGAAAATATTTCTCTTATGTTGGTTGTTTGAGGTGTTTTCTCCCGATTTAGTTGTTTTTTGTGTTGCTAAATTTCATTACATCAGTCACGGATTAATATTTTAGAGATCCATTAGCCACATACCCAAGTTTTCATAAATCTAAATCAATCATGCATACAAATGAAGGGTTTTGTAAGGAGGCGTTGAATAATTAGTGGATTAACATCAACAATTAGAAAAAGACAATCAAACGATAACTACATGAAAATGTGAGGATTTTTTTTTTTTTTTTTTGGTCCTGGAGCATTTTCTTTTACCGTCATATAGATGATTCACAATTTTGTACATAATATATCTCTTAGATATATGTAGATATAGGGGTATATACTATGCATAGCCATATGTATTTAAACCTTTCTTTGTCTTAATGAGGTCCGCTAATTAAATAGTAACAATTTTTCCGCTAATTAAATAGTAACAATATTTTTCATAAAATTGAATTTATCGCTTTCNTTTTTCCTTTTTTTTTTTTTTTTTTTTTTTTTTTTTTGATAACTCTATCGGCTGATCCGGTCGGCTCCGGTAGGAACGCACCGAACTGCTACATAGTGGACTTCTTCCCAAAGGACCACCACACTGCCTATTGCTGGTTTGGAATGTCTTCCGACTAATGTCATGAGATAGTCAGGCCGCCTGCATTTCAGACTACCAGGTAAACCTATTGGACATTGACCCAATTGACAGACTTCCCACACAACTATAACAATATAAGTATTTATTTTATTTCGGAAAATTGTGTATATTTGAGCAACATACATATATCATGTCCAATGTTTTTTTGTCTAACAATGTTATCTCCACTGTTAAAACCGTTATTCTATCAAAATTAACGTATCATTAATATGCACACACATGTATATTGCTTTATTATCTAGTCATAATAAGTTACTAATAATAACTATTGTGAGTTTGTGACATTTCAATTAAAAAAAAAAAAAAACTATTGTGACATTTCTTATAGGTTATTTTGTTTCAGATGAATTTCATTTTTTGCTAAATTAACAATGTAATCACACCTATATATATAACTATGAATAACACAATTAAGGTCATGAATGTTTAAGAAATTTAAGTGGTTTTTAGATTATAAATTTTAGTTTTTAGATTTCAGATTTTATTTTTGGTTTTTAGATTTTATAAAACAAAAATAAAAAACAAATAAAAAAATTTCTGTAAAAAGTATATTATAGAAAAAAATCTCATAACCTCTTAAAAGTGGAGATTCTACCTTAAAGAAATCACTTTTCTTAAAATGTTGGATGGTTATAAAGTAAAATAGATTTTTCTACTAAAACCCATTTCAAAAACCAAAAGACATAAGTATAGAATAAAATTAAATTTACAAGGGTATAACAGTAAATTGCATAGCGCGCTGTCATTTTCCTTCTCCAGTTGAGAATATCCTGTTTTCTAAAGAAAACGTTTATCTTCTTCATTCTCCAAAAACCTCTTTCCATTGTAGAGCTTCACTAAAGAACTACAGTATTAATTTATCATCTTTCTCTCTATCTCTCTCTATCTCTTGCATATGCGTTAGTACTTCCCATGGCCACAGAGCAAGAACTCACACGCGCGTCACGCGACTCACGTGTCTCAAGCAGCGTCGGATATTACTCAGACGAAGATCACACGGAGGAAGAAGAGGAAGAAGAAGAAGAAGAAGAAGAAGAGATGGAAGAAATGGAGGAGGAGGAAGAAGAAGAAGAGACACGTGTGGGGTTCACGTGCGGAGGAAGAAGAAACGGGTCAAACAATAACAACAAATGGATGATGTTGGGTCGAATACTTGACCCGAGATCCAAATGGGTTCAAGAATGGAACAGAGTCTTTCTCCTCGTGTGCGCCACGGGGCTATTCGTGGACCCTCTTTTCCTCTACACCCTATCGGTGAACGACACGTGTATGTGTCTCCTCGTCGACGGTTGGCTCGCTCTCACCGTCACTGCCTTACGCTCCATGACCGATCTTTTGCACTTGTGGAACATTTGGATTCAGTTCAAGATTGCTCGGCGATGGCCTTATCCCGGCGGAGATAGCGATGGTGAGATCAGCAAAGGAGGTGCGACACGTGGCGCTACGAGGATTGTTCCACCGTACGTTAAGAAGAGAGGGTTCTTCTTCGATCTCTTCGTCATCTTACCATTACCTCAGGTTTGTTAACCAATATTTTATTTTTTCTTATTTAATAAAAAGTTATTTTAATCTTTTTAAGTGTCGTAAGTATAAGATTACAATGCACTAAAAGTATAATTATCAAATCTAATGTCGGACATAAGTGAATTTCTCATGCAAAACTATGTTAAGTTTTGAGATGCAATATACTTAAACTATACCATAGTTAAATATAAAATCAAGGTTGTACTGAGATGGTTCGATTATATTAGTCGAGGCAGATATTTACTTTGTATGCACACATTTATCGGTCCAAAGTTTACTTTAGACTATCATTTTAGATTGTGACTAAATTTAATAAATATTTCTACATGGAGGAAGATTTCTTGGGAGTTAACAATTTAATACAATTAGTAGCATCGTTTAAAGGCTCAATCATAGTAATCAAATCTAGTACCGAACTAAAATTGACTAATCTAGAGAAAAAAAATCTTATATCTAAATAATTATATGGTCGGAAAGAACTCTCACGTAGTCTGAGACTGACCTAATCATATTCGTGTGTGGACCAAAAAATAATACAGTTCATTCGTTTTCAATTATCAATTCGTATTGTACATTTTTGTTTTCTTGTTACAATAATTTAATTAAATGTTATAAAAACGAGAGCAGGTGGTGTTGTGGGTGGTGATACCTTCTCTTCTAAAGAGAGGCTCTGTTACTTTAGTGGTGTCAGTTTTGCTTATAACATTCCTATTCCAATATCTACCGAAGATATATCATTCGATCCGCCATCTCCGCCGCAATGCCACTCTCTCCGGTTACATTTTCGGCACAGTCTGGTGGGGAATTGCACTAAACATGATCGCTTATTTCGTCGCGGCTCATGTAAGTATTTCGATAAACTGTCTTTTATGGCTTAGTATATGTAAATTTATGATTTCAATTAATGATTGAAGTATACAAAGTTTCAACCTATCTTAAGAATAGTTGTGAATTGTGATAGTCTATGTGAAAATATAATCGATTTGAGCAATTCTCAAAAAGTCTAGTTATATGCTTTCAAAGTTTAACTTTTTGTGTGGGTATAATTTAATAAAAATTAAAATCCATGGAGAAAGTGTTGATTTTCAGGTGCTCAATAATTATACTTTATAAGGTTTTGGGTGTAAAATTATTTAAAATGTCGTACCTAAATTTTTTTTCACATGGACCTTTTCCATTACTGTGGGAGTCTTTCTTAAAAAGAAAAACGTAATCAGAAAATGCCAAAATAAGAAAAGATTTGTTAGGAGGAAGGTATGATTCTTTCCATCACACAAGTCTCAATCAAATTATTTAATGAAACTAAACACAACTTGCATTGGTCTTACGAATGATTAAGTTACGAAAGTCTTAAAGTAGATTAATAAAATATGCAATCATTAGCTTCTTGTTTTCAAATACTGCATATATTACGTTTCACTTTCATTTGTGATTCATCAAATTTCACTTAACATCATACGAGACTTTCTTAGATCTTCCAAATCAATCACTAACAGTACAAAAATGCAATCAATTATCAATAGAAATCCACAAAAATCCATTAATAGGCAAAAATTTTGTGTTACCATTTACAATCATATATAATCTCTGAAATTTTGAGCCAAAAGATATATTAATTATATATCTCAATGTCTCACATATATGCTTATGAACTACAGGCAGCAGGAGCATGTTGGTACTTGTTAGGGGTTCAAAGATCAGCGAAATGTCTTAAAGAACAATGTGAAAACACGATGGGATGCGACATACGGATGTTGTCATGTAAAGAGCCTGTGTACTATGGGACGACCGTGATGGTCCTTGACAAAGCTAGACTGGCTTGGGCACAAAACCATCAAGGCCGATCCATTTGCTTAGATATAAACACCAACTACACATATGGTGCTTATAAATGGACAATTCAACTTGTGAGCAATGAAAGTCGGTTGGAGAAAATCCTTTTCCCTATCTTTTGGGGTCTCATGACCCTCAGGTATTTAATTCATAATCTAACCGGTTTGATTATTTTTAAAATTAATGGTATAAAAAGGTCTAATTATTTTTATAATCTATAATTAATCAGCACATTTGGGAATTTGGAGAGCACAACAGTGTGGTCGGAGGTTGTGTTCAATATAATAGTTCTAACAAGTGGTCTTCTTCTTGTTACCATGTTGATTGGTAACATCAAGGTATACAGATTAGCTTTTATTCTCATACTTTGATTAATAACATAATAATTAAGTTAAGGAATTCTAATTTGTTTATAACTTAAAAATGAAGGTGTTTCTGCACGCAACAACTTCAAAGAAGCAAGCAATGCACCTGAAAATGAGGAACATAGAGTGGTGGATGAAGAAGAGACATTTGCCATTAGGATTTAGGCAGCGAGTCCGCAACTATGAGCGGCAGAGATGGGCTGCTATGCGCGGTGTAGACGAGTGTGAGATGGTTCAGAACCTTCCGGAAGGTCTTAGGAGAGACATCAAGTACCATCTCTGTCTAGACTTAGTCAGACAGGTCAGATTACAATTATTCATTAATTAAAGAGAAAATTTAATCTATAAAGATGAAACTAAGTTAATAATTAATTATCACTGATGTGGATGAAAATTTGGATTTTTTTCCAGGTTCCGTTGTTTCAACATATGGATGATTTGGTGCTCGAGAATATATGCGACCGTGTGAAATCTCTCATATTCACCAAAGGAGAAACAGTAAGTATCTTCAAACCAATTTTTTGAATATATAATTTCAAAGACATGAAGCCATCTAGTTTAGAAAATCATGTTTTAACTTTTTGCACAAGGACACGATTGTTTGATCGATATATATATATATACATAATTTCGGTTTCAAAACCATCAAACAATTGTTTGACCAAAAAAAAAAAACAATTAACGTGTGATCCAAGAAACCATTCAACGATGGTCACAAAATAAAATAAAAATTCTTGTAAATGCAGATTCAAAAAGAAGGAGATGCAGTACAGAGAATGTTATTCGTAGTGAGAGGTCATCTTCAGAGCAGTCAGTCGCTAAGAGACGGGGTTAAAAGCTGTTGCATGTTAGGTCCAGGAAATTTCAGCGGCGACGAGCTTCTCTCGTGGTGTCTCCGACGACCCTTCGTGGAGAGGCTACCATCATCTTCTTCAACGCTCGTAACGCTCGAGACTACTGAAGCGTTTGGACTCGACGCCGAAGACGTTAAGTATGTGACGCAGCATTTTCGTTACACTTTTGTTAATGAGAAAGTCAAACGCAGTGCCCGCTATTATTCTCCTGGTTGGCGGACTTGGGCTGCAGTTGCGGTTCAGCTCGCTTGGCGGAGGTACAAGCATAGGCTAACGTTGACGTCACTGTCGTTCATAAGGCCGAGAAGACCATTGTCGAGATGCGCATCGTTAGGAGAAGACAAATTGAGGCTCTATACAGCAATGTTAACCTCTCCTAAACCTAATCCTGACGATTTCGATGACTATTGATTCATATTATAATACTTATTATCTCTACTATTCTTTTTCCCACCAAAATTTCGTACTATTGTTTTGGTCATGTGATTAAGGTTTGTTAATATGGGCTGAATCCGGTTAAATAGACCCATTAACAAATGATAAAAAATTGGGAAATATAACCCCTGGTTCAATTTTGTATCGTACCGGGAATTAAACCAAGCGGTTCAGTTTGTTGACAGATTCGCTTGACCTGTCATGCCTCATGTTCGACGTGTCACCAACATTTCCTTCTTCACAAAGCAAAAAAAAAGTTTCAAAATTACAGCTTTTGCCACCAAAGCCCAAAAAGAATTATTTATTTGTTTAGAAAAAAATAAAACATTTTAGGCTAAAGACACTTGTTGCCGCCTTTGTCTCTTGGCCATTAGCCTGTAAAATAGTTTCAATATTTCAATGTTTCTCTGAACATTCTCACATTTTTTCTTGGGGAAACATTTCTGAACCTTCCGATTTGTTTCTCCCTCCGATTTTTCTCACGAAAACCTCTGCCGGATTTTCTATCGGAAGGCGAAGAGACGAGCGAACAATTTTGTTTTTTTTTTTTTGTTTTCTCTCCAATGGCGCCTCGTCTTTTCGCCTGTTTTGGCGTCAAAGGATCTTCAACTTCAACCACCACCGGAAAAGGAGTTTCCGGTCATAACGCGGCTGTTGTAGCAGCAGCAGATGTTCCCGTAGGTGACGGACCTGTTCTTGTTCAGTTATTTTCATCTCAAGGATGTAAGACTTCCCCGGAGGCGGAGATGCTCGTATCGCGTCTTGGACGTGGCGATTTCGATGGTCAGATCCGTAAAGACTGTGGATCTGTTGGTTCTCCTGCGATGGTTTTGGTTTTTCACGTTGATTACTGGGATTATCTTGGATGGAAAGATCCGTATGGATCAAGTCAGTGGACCGTGCGGCAAAAGTCTTATATCGAGGCGATGAATCAAGATACGATGTTTACTCCACAGTTTGTTGTTCAAGGTCGTGTTCAATTACTTGGGAATGAAGAAGAGACTTTGCTTAAGACTATTGTTGAAGCTCCTAGGTTTCCTTCTCCAGCTTTTCGGGTGAGTCACTTCTTACATTTGTTAATGTAATTGATTGATCGATTAGAATAGTCCATGTAGCATAACACAACACTATGTGTCCTAGGCATTACATTTGATTGTGGTACATAATCCGGTAGTTAATTATATGTAATCAACATCGTCATGGTTACAATGTGATCAAGATCAGTGAACTGTTATTTGATTGGTTTTTGTTATTAGGCCACATTCCAAAGACCAACTTCAGAAACACTTCAAGTATCTCTCACAGGAGCTTTGAGGATGAAAGTGGACTCGAGCGGGATCGATATAATGGTGGCGCTATACGAGAACGGTTTAGTGATTGATTGTCCTCGAGGAGAGAACTCGGGAAGAGTCTTGTCCAATGACTACGTCGTAAGAAAGCTAGAAAAGTTATGCACCGTTAAAGATTTGACGGCGAAGAAGACGGTGTCAGGGACGGCTCATTTCACGGTTTGGGATGGATTCAACAGTGCTAAATGTGGAGTCGTTGTTTTTCTACAGAACACATCTCTTCAAATTTTTGGTACGCAGAGTTTTCAATTGCCTGATGAGATTTGACAAAGAAACAAAAAATTCTGAATCTATTTATACAAAAAAATAAAAAAGAAAAATTGCCTTTTGTGTGCGTTCATATTTGGTTTTTATTGGAAATTTGGAATTTTTTTGTGTGTACAGAAGGATATTTGTCACTCTCGTTTATAGGCATTTGCTCTGTTTTTTAAAGTTTAAACCCTTTCAATTTTCTTTCGTTCTAAGTTATGCTATCCCACTCAAATTTTAGGATATTAACATAAATGATTTTAAATGTTTAGGTGATAGTTGACAAACATATTTTTTTTGGCCGATGTTTGCGAGTTCGATTTTGTCAACGAAAAACAATAATTCTAATGCACAATTATTAAATATAAGAATTTGATCTACCCATGACATCTTAGTGGTTTGTGTGGTTAAATGTGCTGCATGTTGATAGAAAAACAAATTTTGACTTTGTGTTAATTCATAAAATTTTGTAAGGACGAAACATATTGACATGTCTTATAGTGAAAGTTATTGAAACGTGTCGTACGATATTTCTTATCTACGCAACGCAACTGAATTGATTTATAGAACATGTCAATGGACCTTTTCCTTCTGTGTCTAAAAAAGTTAAGTTCCAAAAGATTAGGTGAAAAAATTAAAAAGAAAAATTCCCTAGCTTATTTGTTTGGCAGAGACATGGACATGGTTAATCGTTTCTAAAGCTTGACAACAACATCAGCATGTATGAGCTTTTGAAATTTAAGGCCTAATTAGCTGCGTTCCATTTCCTAATTTAAATTAAGATTAGTTTTATATTTAAGAGATGATTCAGTTTTGGTGTTATTGTTAGGTAGCTTAGTCAGAGTTCTTTTTTTTTCTTTAATAAATGATTTTTTCTAAATTCTTTGATTGTATTTGACAAAACAAGTCTTTGATTTGAAAAGACTCGATTAAAAACATGCTTAGGTCCAGAACATCTATGTTAAAAAAAACAAATAAAACTATCCAGATACAAATAGTTTTTACAGAGGGACATATGTATATCTTATCATTCCAAAAAAATTTAACAAAATATTGATCCCTTTCTACAAAGTCTAGGTTCTTACACTAGGAAAATCTGGTTTAAAAATATTTAATTACCATGCCTCTTTTTGCTTTAAAAACAGAGCTAGCTTATGTTTTCGGATTCGAACAAATTGTTACCTTATAAACTTTCATGTGGTCTTTTTATATCTTTATAAATATTATCAGTATATATTTTTTTTTCTTCTTAAAGTCCAGGCGACGACTACTGTGCCTTACAACTAGTTGAATTTGGATATGTTGTCTCTCTTAAGCTTCTATAGTCTCTAGATGCAATCATTATATTTTTTTATCATTATATTTTTTATTTTTTGTTGAATTTTCCCAAGTCCAACTAATCCAATTATCCAATAGTATGATATTGTCCGCTTTGGGCCAAACCCGCACGGATTTACTTTTGGGCTCCTTCCCAAAAGGCCTCATACTAGTTGGAGTTGGACTTGTCTTATATATCACACTGTTACTTTCTAATCTTCCGATGTGGGACGTTGGTTTGACTCCAACAATCTCCCCTTCAAACCAAGGACCACATGTGGATCTTAACACGCCTCTTCGAGATGCTAACTCCATCTCGAACACGATCCCTCACTCGGACCGATAATAAGCCCCTTTTTCTCGGACCCCCATTACTCGAGTTGAGGTATGTCCGCATCCACTTTTTCCAAGGTCCACCAGATTCTTAACCTGGCTCTGATACCATGTTGAATTTTCCCGAGTCCAACTAATCCAATTGTCCAATAGTATGATATTGTCCGCTTTGGGCCAAACCCGCACGGATTTACTTTTGGGCTTCTTCCCAAAAGGCCTCATACTAGTTGGAGTTGGACTTGTCTTATATATCACACTGTTACTTTCTAATCTTCCGATGTGGGACGTTGGTTTGACTCCAACATTTTTAATGTCCACGAGACGATTACGGTGTCTTACAACTAGATGCAAAATTATATATGTAAATACATTATGGCTCAATTTGGATATAGGGTGTCTCTTTATATTCCCTATAATTTAAAATGATTATATCGAGAAGTAAAAAAGAAAAAATTATTTCGGGAATAATCAATTTTTCTTGGGGACGGGTTGGCCAAAACGTATAACTAAATTATTGTCATCATTACCCATATTTTTAGCTAAAATGTTCAAATTTCTGAGGTTCACAAAAATTAAAAATATTGCAGTGACAATCACAAAAAAATTGGAAATTCGCTGAAACTGTATATTACTAATTTAGCCGAGTTCTTAAAAGCCTACTTGCTTAATCATATTTTCAATTAATCCAAACTTTTATTTTAAGATAATCTAAAAGAATATGCTATTCCAATATTGAGAAAAATCCAACAGAAAAATTACTTTACTAGGCTGCTTGCTACCACACTTGTACGTGTTCAATGCGTCGTGGATGCATTATACACCATGAAATCTATCGTTACGTCTGTTTTTTTTTTTAATTTTTATAATAATTTTATTTCTTACAAAAGAAATTCAAAGATAAATAAGCAAGGTTATATCGATAANTTTTTTTGATAATTTTTTTTTTTTTTTTTTTTTTTTTTTTAATTCGATAATTAGTTTTAATCCATGTCTTTATCTTTATGGTCGGCATATATATTAAAACAAAAATATCAGATGCGAGATTTTCTAGGTATATTTTATTGTATTTGCCCAATCAAAACTATATCTACTTAGTCTTACACCTCTAAGAAGATGCATAAAAATGAATTTTTAGGAAAACATTTTCTAACGAATATTTTTTCGAAGTTTTGGATGTTAAATTGGTTTAGTCAGAGTTAACATAATCTGTTTAGTCTAGTTACGTTGAACAAAAATAACAGATTGCATGTCCACTATTGATTCTTAAACTTATATAAATACCTATAGTTAGAAACATTTCTTATTAAAATTTTGCTTTGCAACATCATATCGACTTTAAGAATATTTTGTTGATATAAAAAAATGATATGCTCTAGAAAGATCACTTAAATGTTGGTTTGAATATATTATTAATAAAATCACGAAAGAAGGGCGAGCAAGCAAATGATGTAATGAAAGTTTGAAATTTTAAACAATAATAAAAATTCATATATATTGACAAAAAAAAAAAAAAAATCCATATATACGAAAAAATAAAACAATTTTTAATATCTAATTTAATTTAGATAAAGCATCTATAACTTCTTATAAAATAAATAAATGAAGATAGTAGCCGATTAACGAACTGAGATACGGAAGACTTACATAATCGATACTCCGAAGATTATTTTGTGAAAAGACTTGCATAATTGATAGTTGCAAGTTTTTTAAAAAAATAATAAATTTGAAACGAGGTCCCTTTGGTTCATCAAATTTTTCTATGACAGCGATTATATTATATGTTAGTAAGACGACAAATTATTGTGGTATTTAAATTTTAATATTGGGTTGTTGGGATTGTTGTAGATAAACCAGGCCATAACATAATCTACCAAAAATAATTTATAGTATTTCATTTTAGTTGAGAAATTAAATAATATTTGACCAAATTATCTGGATTTTTGTCGTCTTGGGAATTATTATTATTCGTTTTTGGCCGAGGTCTACTTAATGGGTGAATTGCAAAACTAACGTTATTTTGATAACTTAATTAAGAAACTAACACCATAATATCCAAAACGTAGTAACTAACCATAGAGGGTTCTATAATGATCAAATTGTCCTTGGTGGTTGTGGTAAGATGGTGGTGGTTGTGTCCCGCGACGGAGGTGGTTGACGGGAGCCGGAGGTGACCGAGTTCGCCGGAGGTTGGTGGTGGCCGGAGGTCGCCGGTGGTGGTGGGTGGAGGCGGTGGAGGTGAGGATGACTTGGTGTTATATAAGATATGAGGACAATATTGTAATATATATATAAATATTAGCATTTTTTTTTGTAGGTGTTAGTTATTTAATTATGGTTTTTTTTAGGTTATATTTGCAAATTTGCCCTAGTTAATTTGCTTTTTTTTTTTTTTTTTTTTTTNAAGGGTCTCGTTAATTTGTTTGTGATAAATTGCTCATTAATTGTTAAAAATAGAAGTACGCATCATATATAATTACTTAATTATATATCTATAATAGTAATATTTACGTGTTTATATATATAATAATCTTTAACATGTTACAATTTACAAAGAACATGTAACCTGTTACTATAGTTTATATACATAAGATCTCAAGAGCAAAGGGGTTAATTCTAATACACGCCGATGAGCCAAAAATGATAAATTGGTCATTATCCTAATGTAAAAAGTTACTTTTACCATTCTCTCTAATTTCAAATTATGTAAAATCCACCAAAATCACTCTAAAAACTGATAACTTGTCCTCCAACCAAATATAATTGAAAATAATAATAACTTCTAGAAATTATGAAATCAAAATTTCTAAAATTCCTAACTTGTCAAATCATCCATGTTTCGGATTGAAACCAAAGTCTCTGTAATTCAATGACACCCGGTGGCATTAGCAATCAGACACATGCACGTATGTATGTATTATTATATAATATAGTATCATTTATCACACATGTATTTTGACCATTAATAGTTCTTGTTCTTTACGTATGTTGCACTGCAACGACGCTTTGTCGTTAATTTACCTAACTTGCTAAAACCAAATACATGTCTAAGATTATCAGGCATTGTTGTCGTTATGTAGTTGTTGTACTAGTAAATAAAAACTCTGGTGGGATATGCGCATGCAACTCAATCTGAGCTTCAGCACTTTAATCGGATTCCCATATTCAAGCAGCACAATCTCGCTCGCAACTGAAATATGATGACACGATGGTTCCAACTCTGTTGGATATGGGTCTTACC
Organism: Erysimum cheiri; assembly: GCA_900406345.1. Classification (NCBI taxonomy): domain Eukaryota; kingdom Viridiplantae; phylum Streptophyta; class Magnoliopsida; order Brassicales; family Brassicaceae; genus Erysimum; species Erysimum cheiri. The sequence continues at coordinate 75,442 of OVAQ01000024.1, forward strand.
CCTACATGTTAGGAGGCCCAAAACATCTTTTAAAGTCTTAATGGTTCCTTTCTCCTAAAACAAGCCCATGAAAATTCGGAGGGCAAAATCGTAAATAGCAGAAGAGACAATGGAAGTTTTAGGGTTAACCTCCCCTATAAATAGCCAGAGAGACCATTGGACAAAAGAGTGTTGCAGAAGTTATTATCCAGATAATAGAAAGAGTTTCGTTTTTAGCCATAAACACTTATAAAAAAATATCTTGTCTATTCTCGTAAACACCCGCGGCTCGGCAGAACCCGTTGTAACTGTCGAACCGGGACTAAGTCATTGTTGTATCTCGCTCGTCATTAATAAAGAAGTCACTCCGTTCTCCCTAAATCCTTTGATAATATTATTGTTGCTAACCTCGTTACGAACAATTGGCGCCGTCTGAGGGGAAAGATCGGAACTGTTCTTCTTTCGTAACGACCCGAGACTACTTAGTGAACATGACGTATCCGAACATGGCGTATCCGAGCCGCGACACTGACACAGACACTTCCAACAAGTTCGGACTCGACATGAACGGCATGTCCTTGATGCTCACCGAGCCACGACCAGATCCGCATGCCGCAACAGAGACGAGCAGCCCTGCCGCAGCCGAGACGAACGACCAAGCCACAACTATAACGAACGAGGCCGCCACAGCCGGAGGAGCCCACCTTGACGATCTCTTTCGGACTATCCTCGACCGGCTCGACCGACATGACGCACAAACGACCTAGCGACTCGACGCAATCGCCGCAACCCAGATGGCCTCTCAGAACCAGATCAACCTTCTCAAAACAATAGGAGGAAACGTTGTGCAGCCGCTCGGAGATGAGGATGCGATCAACCCGCAACAAACTCCCACTCAAGAACGACCAAGAGTTCGTCGCGCTCGCCCAACCTCCATCGTAGTCGGAACCATCGATGTGCCAGTTCGCGATCATGAAAGGACCGGAGACGCCTCACCACACCGAGCCAAAGATGTTTCTCCGCGCAGAGCCAGGGATGTTTCTCCGCACCAAGCCAGAGATGTCTCGCCTCGCCGAGCCAGAGACGCTTCTCCGCGTCGAGCCAGAGACGCTTCTCCGCGTCGAGCCAGGGATGTTTCTCCGCACCAAACCAGAGATGTCTCGCCTTGCCGAGCCAGAGACGCTTCTCCGCGTCGAGCCACATACGCTTCTCCGCGGCAGCACTACGATCGTGACTATGTAAATGACGATAAAGGGAAAAAGGCTACAAATTACTATGTTGGCAGTTTGAGCGCTCCGCCTTAGAAACCCTGTAACAAGTATTATCGCACCGACGATACGAAGGATCGCCAACCGTACAGCGATTACCATGAGCGCCCGGGGCACTCGACCGAAGAATGCCGCCAACTTCAGGCCGCATTACTTGCCCAATTCAAGGAAGGTCGGATCACCATCGATAATGAACGCGACCACGCGAACACAAATCGACGAGCTGGAGAAAACAATCGAGATCAATGTGACAAAGGGCACCAGCTAGACAAGCCTCGACAAGCCGAGCGTGCATGCGAATATGATCAATTACCCGATCCCTGTGGATCTCGGATCCAACACCCAAAAATAATAGATTT
>OVAQ01000025.1:0-75891 GCA_900406345.1 Erysimum cheiri
TTCTTAAAATTTTGAAAATCAACACAAATCCTTCTCCCACTGACCCCCCTAAAATTATTGAACAATGATGTCAGTATAACAAACAAATAACAAAACCGACAATTATTGTAACGAACAAATATAAGAACCGGCTTACTGAGCCTTGAGGGAGTCACTAAACCGGCTTGACTTGGATGACAATAGCACCGCGAGGTTCGACCCAATAGACCTGCCACGTGTCAACGAATCGACGCGGTGATGCCTGCACCTGAAAGAACCGGCGTGTGTCGTCGGAGAACATAGACAGTTTTGCCTCGTCGGTTTACCGGTGGACGAGTCGCAACGGCGTAACCTCGGTGAGTTTTGGTCTTGGCTCAGTTTCTTGATCGATTCAACGGCGGAGCCACCGGAAGGTTTGGGGTTGATCTTGGCTAAACTTGTGGAATACTTTACTTCCGCCGTAGATTGTCCGAGAATTAGGGTTGAAGAGTTTTCTTTGCCCATGGTTTTGGTGAATGTAAAGAATGATTTGTGTTGTTTCCTTGAACAAAAGAATGATTTGTGTTGTTTTTGGGAATGAATCAATAGGTCATTTATATAGTGACTTGTGAGAGAAGGCAGCTAAAAATAGCCGTTGAATCTTGTTGACAAACCGCTTTTTTAAGTTATAGGTGGTTAGTATTCTAGAAAAGATTCAACAATTAGTAGAAAATATTTGACTTCGAGGTTATATCTTTCTTGTTATGGTTTTACACATGTGTGCATGGATAAATGTTATGAATTGTCAAGCAATTAGGAACATACTATGAATAAACCAAAATTTAGTATATTGTAGAAAAAATAGATGTGTTAGTGCCAATTGTAATTCCAGAACAATCTAATTTAAAGATTCTGTAAGCCAAAAAAAAAACACTTAGTTGTGTTAGTGCCAATTTAAAATCTAGAACAGTCTAATTTAAAGATTCTGTAACCCAAAAAAGAACATCTGATTGTTTTTGTTTGCTTTGTGCCTATTCTAGGTTCGGGCAAACCTCAGATGGTCAAAATGCAAAGTCTAATTAAAACACCTTAGACTTAGACAGTTACAGTTGAAGTCAAAACCATCTCAAGACTATTCAGATGCCTTGTTCAAACTTTATACGAGACATGTTATCAAAGTTATAAAATATTGTCTTTAGAAAATCAACATCCTAATTGATGTATATAACTCTTTTCTTTTTAAGAGAAAAATATATTTTGAATTTAAGGTAAGCTTGTAGTGGTTGTAGATTTTACTGGGGTAAATATATGGGTTTTTAGTTTTAAATTGAAACAAAAAATGATACAAACCTATTAAATTTGTAAGAAACTAAAAAAATAATCATACAGTATGTTTTGGCATTGTGATTTGCATCATCTACTCACAATGTATTTACGATTACTGGTGAGCTCTTTCTGTACAAAAAATTCGGCACTCACACAAGTAACCGAACTTGATTCAAACCAAAATTAAAAAAAAAAATTTAACCTTTGAGAGAAGAAACCAAAGAAAAGAAAAAAAGTATTGAACTTAATCAGAGATTTTAACTCTTAAGAGATTTTGTCTGCTTTTAGGGTTTATTGCTTTGTCATCTTGGAAGATCTTGTTTGCAGAGAGGACAACAAGAGATGATACGAAGCCATTGATCTACACACTTTGAGTGAAACTTATGTGAACATGGAAGCTTCCTTACTTCTTCTTTGTCTTTATACTTTGCCAAACATATACAACACTCCTGCAAACCAAATCCAAATATCAAAATCTAGTCCTTTCAATCCCAAACTAGACTAATAGACAACATTGGACATCAGATTCCCTAGTGGATCAAATAGAGCCATCACAGGTTAAACCTTATGGATTTCGTTTGAACTGTAAGTAAAAGGATTAGGACTTACTGGATCATCAGTTGCATTAGCTGAATCTGAATCTGAATCTGAATCAGCAGCATTGTTGTCGATTCGTTTGTGTTTCCAGCTAGGGAGACTAGAGATTTGGTCATCTGATGCTCCTCTGTCTGAAGATCCCATGTTCATGTTATAACCAAGGAGGCTACTGATGAGAGGGACAAGGCAACAGAGGAAGAGGAAGAGAAGAAAGGGAAATGAATAGCAGATAGCGTTCCAAGTTAGAAGAGAGACGCAGAGGACGTGAAGCTTGGGAGCATGGTGGAAAGAACCGAATCTTGAATCGAACACCCAAACATTCCCAATCACAAACCAAATCGCAAAGAAAAGCTCCAGCGACGTTCTGCATTTGTTCATCAAATGAGAGGACCTGAATAACAACAGTTAGAGATATCAGTACAACCTCAGGATCTTGTTGGATTCAGAATCACCAAAAGATTAAGTTTTTGGGAGTTACCTTGTTTCATCTCTGCCTCTCTGTTGCTGCTCAACATCGCCGAGGACAAAACCATTTCCTTGGTTAACATCTAGTTGACGATACCGACCATATAACAACATGAGATTGAGAAGACATCCCACATCATAACCCGTAATCCAAAGCCTCACTGGCCAAATTGGTCTCTCTTCTTTGGAGATAGCTAGTGTGAATGTTATCACAGTGAGCTGAACAAGCAGAGCAATGAGCTCAGACATCATCCAAGTACTGGAATTGAAAGGATTAGACCCAAGATCAGATCTTGAACCGTTCTGGTAGTGAAACACTCTTCTCAAGAAGATAAACCACCTAGCTCTAGACACCTTCATAGCCAATCTTATGTAAAACGAAGGTGGAGACCTCTCTTGATCATTACCAGCAGTAACAACATGACTGTTATTGCTTCGCGGCGTGGAGTTTAACGAAGCAGAGGATGAAATAGTGATCGTGATGTTACTCGAAGATAACTCCGGTTGACCGGAATAACGTGTATTCATCGGAATTTTCTCAAGCTTCCAAGATTTTAGACCTTCTTCACAGGACAAGAAAAAACAGAGAGAATCAGTTTATGAGATACTCTTAACAAAGGGTTTATAAGTTTTGAACAAACGCACATGGAACTGTAGCTATATAAACGAAAAGATCATGAAACAGACATCAATAAAGTCACGAATTTTTCATGACCCAACAATAACAAAAAAAAAAACACACATGAAAATTCACTGAGGAATATAAGCAAATACCTTATCTGCAACCATCAAAAAGGAAAACAGCTCCGTACACGAACTCCTCGACTTCCCCCAAAAAACAAGGATTCTAATTTTACAAAATTTACCACAAACCCAAGTATTTTGTAATCTTAATTCAAACCCACGAACAGAGGGACAAAGTAAGAATTTTTACAAAAGGGATTTGAATTTTTGAGTGTGAAGATGAAAAGACTTTAGAGGAAGAAGAGGTTTGTAATATAGAAACGAGAGAAGAAGGTGTAGTGATTATGTCAGAGAAGGTGAAGTTGGGCGAGAGATGGCGACCAAGAATCAAACCAACAAAAAAGGAATCTTTATAATTTTTAATTGCTTCGGTTTGAAGGATCAAAGAGAGGAGAAGAAGAAGAAGATTATAAAGAGAACCGTTGGCCTAATCTTAACACCTGAGATTTTTTTGGTTTATGAAAGCAATGTTTTTAGAGATAGCAACTGCTCGTTGCAACCGCCAAAGCAGACCCTTCTCTCTTGAAATGAGAGCAATATGTAAAAGATATTACTTTCAATTTGATTTTTTTTTTTGGTTTTGGTTTTGGTTTTGGATTTATTATTATTATATCTTTTGCAAAAGAAATGGATAAGAATAACATCTCAATGAAGTCATCATCAATTCAATTCACCATATCAACAAATCTTTTTTGTTATAACAGAAGAATATTCTCTTTCTTTTTGGATCATTTTCCATATATAGTAAATATTGACAAACCATAAAAGTAAAATCTTCCTATGGAGTTTTTACTTATATGACTATTTTCATTCAGATCTTTTTATGCTATGGTAATGGTTTAATCTATATTAGTAAAATGATTTTTAAAATATGTTAAATTTTATTGGAACACTAGTATTTTATTTTGTTGAGAAGAGCGCATGTATCCGTAAGACCATACACAACGCAGTAACAGTTACTATGTTCTAAAAAATATATAAATATTAAAAGTTGTGAACAGTGGTAAAACAATTGTAACTTATCCTGCAAACTGTTTTTTCTGAAAAACAGTTTTTATAATTTTAAGAACAGTTGTACCCACTATTCAATATTTTTATTATTTTAAAATCTTTAAGAACACACACAAGTGTTCTTCCTTTGCCCATTCCCTAAAAGACAGGTCGAAAGCATAAAAAGAGTATGTATCGAAGATCCAAAATTTGCTCGTGATAAGAAAAAAGAAAACAAACAATTATTATATTCTATATAAAAATATTAAAAATTTAAAATAATGAAGAAAAAAAAAGCGTAAGTTTTCTAATTTAGGCAACAAAAATAGAAAAATTGGCGGGTACTATTGAGGAGGAGGAGTGGCCGAGTGGGGATGGTTGGCTAACTAATCTCAACCACAAGAGTTTCTATCATCGACGTTGTGGAGCCCATTCTTTCTTCTTCTTTTTTTTTCCACGTTGGTTTTTCTCCCATTTTAATATGATTTTTTTTGTCCGATTATAAAATAGTGGTCAAGAGAAATGTAAGATATACAAATTTTGAATGAAATTCTAAATTTAAATTCTAGAATGTTCATGTGATGTCGGAGGTCTTTGGTCAAGTAATTTTTGCATGCTCTGATTGTTCTCGGATTTGACTTTTTAGTTGTTGTAAAATATGAGGAAGGCAACAAAAAAAAATTAAGAAAAGTAAATTAATATAGAAATTATGTATGTATCTCTTTACAAATTTGATATATATTAGAAAATTAATAAAGTGGTGGTGACAAAAAAAGAAAACAAAAAAAAATCAACTTTTCAGTATAGTACTTTTTCAGTAATTTGTTTGATATCGTTGCAAAAAATATTTTGTTTAATATTATTATGTTGGTGTTAAAACGTAAAATACACTACCTAAAACAAAATTTGGTGTTCTTTTAATGTTTTATGATTATCTTACGATATTGCTTATTGGTATTTTCGTTAGTCTATCATTCTGATGTTTTAGTTCTCCATTCACATATCAATCAATAACATAAGTTGAATTTTCCTAGGCTGAAAATAGTAAATAACCTAAATTGTGATGAACCTACGGGCTATGGTATATCTCTTACAATAGTAAGTATTAACAGGTTGACACTGACAACACAAAACTCCAAATTGTATTGTCAACTTTATCTAACAAAAATGTAATTGTTACCTATATAAAACAAAAAGAGATTACGTTTCTGGATTCGTCTTAATGAATCCATTACGCTTTGTAATTAATAACTAACCACTAGTAAATACTGACGTTTGTGTCCTCTATGATCTACACGTAGAATAACTAAATGTCATTATATGACGTAATTTAAATTTCAAAGGTTTTTGCATAGACCATGTCTTTGGTTGCATAATTCATATGTCGGTCTCGTCGAGTCGTCGACAACAATTGAGGGACCAATGGAGAATTATAACTTAACGAACATGATTACTTGACAAAATAAAAATCTCCATCTCTCAACATTGACCAACTATTTTTTTTTGGAATGGAAGCAAAATCCAAAGGCGACATCAAATCCTGACACGTGGCCTCAGACGATTACACAAACACGTGGAATATTATTAGCTTGAAAATTAATCCCATTATCAGTTTGTCACACGGCTCTGACTCGCTTCTTTTTGGTGTCATTGTACTTCCGACATCACTTAACACTTAGCCGTGTTTAGTAGTATAATTTAATACAACTTTTCTAATTTTAGGAATACTGTTTTTTGCCCAAAAAGAAAAAAGGAATACTGTTTTTGTTGTTGTTGTTGTTTTTTTTTTTTTTTTCCTGATAGTCATGGTTTTAGAATTTGTATAGTAAGTTAGTAACAACAATACATCCTCGTATTTGATTGGGCTTCGAGCCAGTTGTCACCCGGAGACAAGAGTTACGATTCCCTCTCTCTTGTTTCAAAATCTCAAAACACCTTTTCTGGTAAAAAGACAAAATTACCCTTAATGAATGTTGGTTTCGGATGATAAAGATTAAATATAATTAAATTGGTAAGCATTCAACAAAAACACAGTAGCTCAGTGGTTGCGCGTGTGTTGCGAGCTCCATACATGCGCGCTCGCGCCGAGAGTTCGAATACCACTATGCGTGGTATAACGTACAACTAAGACCTACAAATAGGGAGTCCAATTTTCATTTTAAAATTGTCGGAGGGGTAGTTTCGTCATTTCATTAAAAAAAGGGGATATGAGATTAGTAGAGGGGATTCGAGATTTGGCTTTGAGATTCGGGGGGATTCCAGACGATTTCTCTGTCAACCGTGTAATACTAGCATCTATCTATATATATATATAAAATTCATTTTTCTCTCTTCTCCTTAAGCCACTTCATCATCCTAATCATCATCATAAATATTAAGTTATTTAATTCAAAACATTTATTTATACATTTTATCATTTAATTTTTAAATTTATACATATGTAAACAGTAAACAAGTTTTTAAAAAAGAAATATGAAAAGTTTTTTTTTATATTTAATACTATAGTAGGGTTTTCTCTCTTCTCTTTAAGCCACCTCATCATCTTAATCATCTAATTATTCAATTCAAAAATTTATTTATATATTTTATCATTTAATTTTAAATTTTACACATATGTAAACAAGTTTTTTAAAAAGAAATATGAAAGGTCTTTTCTTATATTTTATATTATAAAACAAAAAAACATAATTGATATAAAAAATAATAAACTTAATAATTTTTGATTATACTAACTAATTTATAAATAATATATTACATTTTTAAAGTGAATGTTTTATTATGAATATATATCTATTAAAATAATATGTAATAAAATGTAAATGGACTAACATAATGTAAACTAAATTTATGATGAGATTTAACAGGAATAGAACAAAAACAAGAAATTTTGAGAATATAAAATCTATTTAATTTATGTCTTACAAATTTTCAAACATAAATGAGATAGATTGAGACAAAACGTGAATTTTAATTTTAAAAACATGTATGAAAAAATAACAATAAAACAATATTTCTTCACTAAAAAACAAAAATAAATAATTAGACAATATGTAAAGAGATAATATAATTAATCAAAACATAACAAACTAAATTAAACAAACAATAAAATACGCGCGGACAAATAACTAGTAATTTGTATAAGCGAGGGTTTTGATTGGTATTGATTGGGCTTTAAGCCTTCTTATATCCTTGTAATGATTCAACATCATTTGTTTTGTTTTGTCTCTTTTCTTTTTCTTTCTGCTCTTGTTACATTTTATCAGTAAAAATATTTGAATTTGTAGTTTGTAATATAATGATTTGCCATCATCAATAAACAAAACGAATAATTAATGAATAACATTATAAGTTAATAAGTTATAACCGATAGTTTGTCGGGGATTAATCTCAATTACTCCTCAGAGCCAAAGAAATAATCTACATACTCTCCTCTAATCCACATACTCTCCTCATTTAATGAAATGACGAAACTACCCCTCCCCTCTACTAGGTATACGTGGTACAACTGGTACAACTACCTACCCGTTGTACCAGATATCTCCCTCTTAGTTGTACCATCTTGGTTGTACCTCCCTCCTAGTTGTACCATCCTGTTGTACCTCCCTCCTAGTTGTACCTCCTCCTGGTTGTACCACCCTGGTTGTACCTCCCTCCTAGTTGTACTACCACCCGAGTTGTACCACCCGAGTTGTACCACCACCTAGTTGTACCAAAATGTACCCTAATTATACCCGTTAAATCCCGCATGGGGGATTCGAAACCCTGGGCGCGCGCGTGCGCATGAAGCTCGCAACCACTGAAGTACTGAGTTTTTCGTTGAACACTTACCATTTAGTTATATTTAACTCTTATCACCCGAAATCAATCCTCATTAAAGGTATTTTTGTCTTTTTACAATTGAAGAGTATTTGAGACTAATTTTTGAATCTGAGGAGTATCTCAGATTAAAACTTTAGTTTGTCATGGGTACTATGTTTATGATAAAAAAATTATTTATAATATATACAGATCACAACAGATCTTTATAGCACAAGGATCGAATTTTTAGCTCAATGCTAGTTCCACAAGCTATCCGTAGAACCTAAATTTTAAAAGAAGAAAAAAATGACCAAAAAAAACATTTACACGGTTCCTGAAAAGAATCAGAATTCATACAATACAACAAAGACAACAACAATTGAAAGTTACGGCTACACATTTCTCTCCACACTATAAATTACAGTCCCAAAAAACACTTCAATCAACACTTCAGTCTCTCTCTCTACAAATCTACATGATTCTTCTTCCAATACAAAAAGCAGGGCAGAAGCTCTTCAAGCTCTTATTAAAAAAACCAATAACAGCTAATTGATCTTCTTTGGATCATTCAGAACAAACTCTGCATACAGATCCTTCAAAGCAATCACTACCGTTGTTATCAACGGTCCCATTATAGCTCCCTGCAACAACAAAACACCCGAAAAAAACATTACTAAATCGCCAATTTTCGATCCGAAATTCCTAAATGATCCAATCTTTTTTTTTGTTACCTCGAGTGCAGAAGGAAACAGAGTCACTCCACCAATAATACTTAGTCCAGTAATGTATGCATTGGACCCAGGAATGTCATCTTGAATCTCTGAAGCACCATACTCCATTAACACAAGATGAATCACAGATAAAATCACTGCAACAATGTATCTTCCTTCTAGCACAAGCTGCAATGCCGCTGGGATTGTCGCGAACCAGTAAGGAAAAATCGGTATCAGAGCGCTGATAAAGGCGAGAACAGTCGACATGTAAAGGAAATGTATATTGTATAGTCTGAACAATAGCCAAGTGAGACATCCTTGGAAAAAGGCAATTTCCGCTGTTGCTAAAAGCACGCCGGAGATTGCTAAGTCAAGGACTTCGACACATCTGTTTCTAGCACTTGGATTGATCGGGAGCATGTTCATGGCTTGCTCAGTCACACCGCCTGATTCTGATGTGATTAGAATGTATAGAACCCAAATGAAAACCATCAGCTGAGAGACAAAGTTGAAAAACTCCGCTGCTCCCCAGATTATCGAGTTTCCGATAGAGAAAACAAACTTAGCGCCGCCTCCAACAACCGATGCACTGCTTGAGAAAACCCGTTGCGATACATCCATCCCTTTAACAGCAAAGCCTTTAGCTTTCTCTACTAAATCTTCTCTCGTGATAATAAGCTCCCTGAAAATCACATCAACCTCCGAGTAGATCTGACTCCATTCCCGGTTCTTAACCCGAGCCCTCAAACTCATGAGCTTCTCAGTATAAGGAGACGGAGTTATAAGCGCCGTGGATGGCGTTGACTCGTTCTGAGGATGCCCGATCACGAAATGCTTAATCCCCGTGACTAATTCCGTCATATTATACTGCATTGCCAAACTATCAATCTGCTCAGAAACCGTTTCATAAAACTTCGTCGTATACATATCTACCATTCCCGGAACATCATTCTCATCCATCCATTGCTTGATCCCAATCTTCTCAGCGTAATTGCTCTCTTCGACATGAGACTTCAGCGAATAAACCGCGTCTTTCCCTTCGACACCAATCTTATACGAGAAGAAGATGACACCAGTCAAAGATCCAACAATCATAAGCACAATCAAACCAATAGCAACGATCGTGTTCAATCTCTTCATTATCCCTCTTGTGAAATAAGCAGTGAAATGGCTTCTCCTAAAACTATTACTCCTCAGGGAAGAAACAGCAGAGAGAGTGGAATCGACATTCTTGGAACTAAACAAAAACCCTAAAGAGAGAATGACAAGAGACCCAATTCCACCAATCCTCTCATAAGCAATCACAAACACACCAAAAGAGACTAACCATTTAACCAATTTCGAAAACCCGGTCCCGTTCTTCTTCCTCGTTCTCTTAGGTTTCGACCTCCTCAGAAAAACCCTAAAGCACACATTTTTAATATCCACAATCGATCCGATGAAGACATTGAACACAGAAACAGGAACAGCGAGAACAACTTCGGTGAGACCTAATTTCAAAGGCTCGCTCCAGAAATCAACAAGGGTTTCTTGAATACCTCTCAATGGGATCGAACAGAGAATCGCCCATTGAATCGGTCTTAGATACTCTTGTAATAGCCTTCCAAGGAAATACAGAACACAAATGGCGAAAACGAGACCAGCGTGAGCCATTGCTATGTAGATAGCGAGACGTGCCTGTGAATCAACGGTTGATAAAGATGTTTTGCCTGATGATGATGATGATGAATCTCCTCCATCGCCGGAAGGTTTACGCGGCGGCGGCTCCGATGAAGATGAAGGGTCTTGAGGTTTACGCGATGAAGCGGAACGAAACATCTCTTGCCACGCGAGATTTGTGGGGATCGATGATTTCGTCTCCGAATCGTACGGGACCAATTCCATCAATCAATCTCTCTCTGTGTCTCCCTCCAATAGGAGATTTTTGAAATCTTTTATTTTTTGAGTTTGCCGTGAAGCTGAAAGAAGAAATGGCGAGAGAGAGAGAGATTTTTCAGATAATTATTTGAATCCCCTTATTATTTATTTTACTTTTGTTCTCGAATGAATAATTGAATGTTATGATTGGACATTAATGGAGGAGACAGAAGAAGAAGTATCTTGGTAAGTCGAAATGACGGAATTGCCCTAACCGACGACATAATTTAACCACGACGGCTTTACCTTTTGAGTTTTACTTATTCATGGTCTATTTTTGGAACTAAATCGCTAAATCTAATTAGAGAGAATAATACTCCATTTAATGAACCTATTTGATTATTGGTAAATACAGTATATTTTTAGAGTAACTTGGATCAATTGGCTAATTAACACAAGTTGGCAACTGAAAATGTCACATGCACTGAACATGCATGACACAACAAAGCAACTAAGCAAGATATCTAAAGCGAGTCACACAATCTAACACGTTCTCCTGTCTCTGTGTTGTCAAACGGAAATATATTTATATGCCAAAACTAGCACTCGATTAATGTTTTACAAAAAAAAAAAACGTGATTACCATTTTGTTTCATTTTTTTTTTATTATATACCAAAACTTCGACTCAAGATCTCAAAATAACTATATGGGCTTAAATTTTGGAACTTTTTTGTTAACAAAAAAAGAATGACAAATTGTCAAATTCTATTATATCAAGTAAATAATGATATGAGAATTCTGAAAACATAAAAACGGGTCAATTTCCTTAAAATGGTTCAGTCTAGTATTTTAATTTAGATGTTTTGAAAGATTCAATGATCTAATTATCTACGATCTGAGTGATGATCGGGCTTATCATTATGTTTTCACCTGCAAATATCCTCATCAGACTGCTTGTCAATTGGGCCAGTCCACTACACGACCATATGGCTATATCTGGGCCGAATCAAGAAGACCCTTAAACCTTTGTCTCTGTTACATACATTTCAAATTTTCACTTCTTCCTGTTCAAACAATGAAACAAATCTCGCCAAAAGGGATTGCTGTTCTGAACCAAACAGGACCGGGGGACCTAACCATATCGGTGTTATGTTGCAATCATACTAAAATAGACAGAATTTAAAGAAGTGGATCCTCAAATCTTACATTATACTATTAGAATAAGAAGTTAAATTATACAAAGAGAGGATGACGTGGCCATGCACCTTTTTGTTTTATTGCGTAGGCCCTCCAAAAGTTTGTTGCGACTTCGAAATCTTGGAATTAAAGCTTCTCGATTTCGAGGTCAAGCGTACATGTTAAGTCATTTTTATTCGTAAAATGACAAGCTTTAAGTATCAAAATTTCATCACCTATATATAAAACTCATATAATTACTCCTTATGTATTAAGTTTTAACTTATGCGTACTACACCTAACGCAAGATATTGCTTTCTAATCATTTGGCTAACTAACCCCACTTTCTCCTTTTTTGGTAGGTTGCGGAACTAATTAACACCACTTTTCAAATTATGACTATGAGAGAAAATTAGTATTAGAGTTAACGTTTCTACAACAGTATGTTGCGTCTTAAGCTTATCCAAACATACATATGCTTAATGACTAGATAGACTAGAGTACAAAATGTACAACGTCATGTTTGTGATTTTTAGTTAATGTCAAACAAAATAGGTTTTTAGTTAATGTCAAACAAAATAGGTTTAGTTAATGTCAAAAACACATACACACCTATAAGTTTTAAATTTTGTTAGGCACATACGCACTTTCGACTCTCGTAACAAAAAAAATAGCATTAAAAAACCTGCGCATAAAAAAAAAAAAAAGATAAAACCTCGTACATGTGAATAATTATCATCCATGAGGTCACCAATTGGACGTTCAGAAAATACACACGTGGCGACTTCCACACTCGACAATTTTCTCGAGGGGAAACAAAAAATCCCTGAAAAATTCCTCAAATTTTTTCTTAATTTTCGAGATAAATGGATTAAAAAAGAAAACAGAAAGATACGCAATGAAACTGCATTTTCAAGCAAACTGCAAAAATTCCTATCTTTCTCTCTCTATTAAGGGCCTCTGCCTCTTCTTTACACCAGCCGAAACAATCATACCATGACATTAAATACAAAGTTTTTAAATTTAGTTTTCGTATTTTTGATCTAAAGTCAAGTTTTCTCATCATCCATTATAATGGAAAATGTGATCTGGGTTTTTCGTAGAAAGGATTGAAACAACAATCGGAGAGGATTACAATTTTGTTAGTTGTGATGGGTCTGGTTGATTCTTTGTTTGGCAAAGATGCAAGGAAATTTCTCAAAAGGAAAGATAGTGATGCTGCAGAAGCAGGTGCGTGATTATCAATAATTATTTCATGAATCTGCTCATCTTCCTCATTTTGATTTGCCTCAATATTCAGAGCTTTTGCGTGATAAAGAGATGATGCTTTATTTTCACATTGTCTCTCTGTTCTTCATCGTTTAAGTTAAATGGTTTTGATCGGATTGTTTAATTAAAGGATCAATTAAGGGTTTGTTTCCATTCTAAGAATTTAAATTTCATTACCTGTTAGATGAATTGCATTTAGGTTTATTTGATCTGATTATGGATTCGTTTGTGTGATTCGACAGGACGAGCTTTGGAAGAACTCAGAAGTTCTTTATACAATGAGCTTAAAACATCAGAAGGAGCTAAAAGGCAACAACAGAGATTTTGTGGCCCTGTTGTTGCAATGTCCTTCAATTTCATTGTTGCTGTTGGAATCATCCTCGCCAATAAATTAGTAATCTCAGCTTCCCAAATTCTCTTTTCTTTTTACCATGTTATTGTAAGTTTTGTAAACTTCTTTTGTGGTTTAATTCTGCAGGTTATGGGAAGAGTTGGATTCAATTTTCCAATCTTTCTAACATTGATTCACTATACCGTTGCTTGGATTCTTCTAGCTTTCTTCAAGTCTCTTTCATTGCTCCCAATGTCTCCTCCATCAAAGACAACACCTTTCTCCTCTCTCTTCTCTCTTGGAGCTGTCATGGCCTTTGCTTCTGGACTCGCTAATACCAGTCTCAAACACAACAGGTTCGTTAGCTCTAATCTGTAAATTGATCTTTTATAGCCCTAATCAGAGTGAACAGATAAAGAGATATTGTGCTCTGTTTCATCTTCTTAGCTAATTCTTGAAAGCTTTTGTCTTTTGTTTCCAGCGTTGGATTCTATCAGATGGCTAAGATCGCAGTGACACCAACGATTGTTCTTGCGGAGTTTGTTCTCTTCAAGAAAACCATTTCTTCCACAAAGGTTCTGCTTGAGTTTATGACATTTCACCAGATCAGTTAAGAATGATTACATGTTTTTTGGTGCTTACTCTGTTTTGGACTTTGTCCTCTCACAGGTCATGGCATTAGGCGTAGTATCTCTAGGCGTGGCAATTGCGACAGTGACGGATCTAGAATTCAATTTGTTCGGTGCATTGGTCGCTGTTGCTTGGATTGTCCCCAGTGCCATTAATAAAATCCTCTGGTCTAATCTTCAGCAACAAGCTAACTGGACTGCCCTATCGTAAGAAATAAGAATCTCTCTCTCTTTCTTTACTTGAGGCTGAAGCAATAGAAGTCTCTTAATATAATAAACTCTTTATTGAATGTAGATTGATGTGGAAGACAACGCCATTTACAGTCTTCTTCTTATTGGCTCTCATGCCATGGCTTGACCCACCTGGAGTTTTACTGTTCAAATGGGATTTAGGTAACTCCTCCGCAATCCTCGTCTCGGCTCTTCTCGGCTTTCTTCTCCAATGGTCCGGTGCACTCGCTCTCGGGTTCGTCTTTTGTTCTTTGCTCCGGTTTAAAGATCAGTCTTGAGTTGACAAATAAAATTAGTGTGGATTTGGTTTGGTACGGTTTACATTTATACCACCATCCTTAGAGGCTAGAGTGCTAAAATTGTTGTTTCTTACAGGGCAACCTCGGCAACATCTCATGTAGTATTAGGGCAATTCAAGACATGTGTGATCTTGCTTGGAGGTTACGTTATCTTTGGCTCCGATCCAGGTTTCGTCAGCATCTGTGGTGCTGTGGCGGCTCTTGGCGGCATGTCTGTCTACACGTGGCTCAATCTTCCAGGGAAATCCATCGATCACAGCTTGAACAAGCAGCTTCCGAAGCAAAATGTTACCATTTCAAAACCTAAAGCCGAAGCTGACAACGGAGGAGAGACCGGAGTAGCCGTAGTTTCTGTTGACCCAATTCACTCCAAGACGACAAGTGCAAATATCGTATAGCTTTATATTATATTAGATGCCAAACAAAAAAGATTTTAGTTTGTAACCATGGTTTAATATCGAGTTTAGTTTAGTAAATAATAAATTACAGGTTTTGATTTATTAATGTGACATGTTATAGATACAATATACTAACATTAATCAATTGTACTATTGATCCGACTAATGATACAAAACGGTAAAAAAAGAAAATTAATCCGCGGACCAAGTTTATTTTTACGTAAAAGCGGTCCGCAATTAGTACGCAACAAATTTCTTTTATTTTTCTCGATCCATATTATTACGAACTATAATTTATAAATGGTAAATAAAAAACGGTATAATCCGCAAATGGATTTGTTCGCCCCAACCACCACATCATTCGAACCCTTAATTTTGAGTCGATCGCAAAGAAATAAAAATACTGTAAATAGTATATAGCTTTTATATTATTGTTTATATTCACTTATATTTTAAATTTTAATAATGAAATATAGGTTGTAGTTTTGGAGTATCAAGGGTGACTTTTTTTATAGTAGGAGGTCCAATTAGTTAATACTTCAACCTTCTTGACCTTTTCTATAATTTCATAAACTTTAATGTACTAAAGTGAAAATTTACAGGAATCGGGTTTTCGGTATAAAATCTTGCTGACCCGAACCCGGTTTTGTGCGAGATTCCACTGTCGTCGTTAACAATAAGTTTCATCTCAGAACGTTTTTCGATTTGCGTTGCGACTTTATAATATTTTTCCTCTATACGCCGGCGAGTGGGATAATCAGAACTGACTCAGTGAGCCACCACCGATCGAGTTAGAGATAGGAATGGGAAATAACGGCGAATTGAAGTATGAGATCTCTCAGAACGCGTACATCAAACTCGTTCTCCACTCGCTGCGACACAAGACGGCGGCGGTCAACGGAGTCCTCGTCGGTCGAATTAGCCCAAAGGACGACGGAGTTGTAGAGATCTCTGAATCTGTGCCGCTCTTTCACTCTAACCTCGCTCTCCTCCCTCCTCTCGAGATCTCCCTCATCATGGTCCGTATCTCTTCTTCTTCTTCTTCTTCTTCTGCTTCCTGATTTGAATCGATTTGATTTTATGAGCTCCGAAATTGGATTTTTGAAAGATATTTTGATCTGATTGCGTTTGTTATGGATATTGAATTACGAATTTTGGGAATTTTAGTTCGTGTACTAAATGTGATTTCAGCTGCTTATGTTATTAGTAGCTTGTTCTTGCTGTTCTATCTGTTGCTTGATTCTCAGTGAAGTCTTACTGTTTGTTTCTATTTTAACATAGAAACATTTAGATCTTGAATTGTTTGGGTTTAACCACCAACACAACATTGTTCTTTAGCTGTCTATGAGAGATATTTAGTGTCTATCTCTATATGCAAATTGGCAGATGGCAAGATTCTAGCCTTGTTTTTACTTGATCTGGGATTTTGATTAAGGTGTATTTTTTTGTTGTTTCAATGTGTTAGATAGAGGAGCATTACGTGGCTCAAGGTTTGAGTATTGTTGGATACTTTCATGCGAACGAGAGGTTTGATGATGTCGAGCTCTGTGGTGTGGCTAAGAACATTGGTGATCACATCTCTCGCTATTTCCCTCAGGCGCCAATTCTCCTGGTGAATGCTTCTTCCTTTACTTTTAAAAGTATAACAGTTTCTTGAATCACTAGGTTTAACCATCTTATGTTGTACCTGTGAACTGTTTGTAGTTGAACAACAAAAAGCTTGAAGCCTTATCAAAGGGTAAAGAGCGAAGCCCTGTGATGCAGGTTGGTATTTCTAAAATCACGACAATGCTTTGAAAAGCTTAGGAGAACATGGATATGAGATTTAGAAGTTAGTCGATTTAGTAAGGTATATATATCACTCTAAGCCAGTGTAGCTTCTTGGCATTTGAAAATATGGTTTTGGTATATTGTTATGCTAAATGTAAGATCAAGAGAAATTAGTGAAAGACTGAGACACTCAAATTTTGTCGTATATGCTAATTTATTGTTGGTCCAGGGTCTTGTCTCATCGTTGCATTCATTTTCTTTTAATTGCATCCTAAGCAAATACTGTAACTTATAAGATTTACATAACCATACTAACTAATTACAGTTTCACACTGTAGACTTGAATTGTGCTACCAACCTTCTTGATACCAAGCTTATACAATATTGTCGTTTTAATCAACACTTTTCTCGCGTTTGTATATTGGTACTTTCTGCTTGATGCAATTTTCTTTTGCAGCTGGTAAAAGGCCTATTTATCAATTTTTATTGGTTTTAGTAATAATATGTGTTGTATGTATATGCTAGCTCTGTGTGAAGGATGCTTCTAAGAACTGGAGAGTGGTTGGAGCAGATGGAGGAAGCAAGCTACTATTGAAAGAGCCATCAGCCAATGTAGTTTTGTCAGATTACATTTCATCTGAGAAATGGAAGGACGTCACTGATGTTGATGATCATCTTGATGATATCACCAAGTAAGTCATATACGCTAACTGAAAAAAAGAAAAAAGATATAACCTTTATGTATTGTACCAGATGGTAATATCTCATTTGTATTCACTGTAATTGCAGGGACTGGTTAAACCCTGGACTATTCAATTGAAGACGCGTATGCAGTATAGCTAAGTTAGACTTTTGATTTCATCATCTTCAGTCGAAAAACAAACAAGTCTCGGAGATCCTTGTTTACAATTTCCCTTGAATCTTGTTAAAGTATTATTCAGCTACGCAACAGAGCTCAAATTACTTTTAATTGGTACACATCTTAAACCTTAGTTTTGTCATTTGAATTATATCTTTTGGAGCTTGTCTCGTGATCCATTTTCGTATCTCTTTGGTTGCATTTTGATCATAAATAGTTGGAATGAAAGCTCTACTTTATTTGGCAATTGTTCTTACAACTTACAAAGTACATAGTTAAATCCTGAAGAACATGAAACCAAATCTAGTGCTTTAAATTGAGTGAATCCCGTACTTCTCAGGGAGAGATTTTACACAGATATATAACGATCGCCATAGCGTTTTTCGACATCAATAGTTACCCTTTAAGGCAAGGTTGCATCTACATCAATCTTAAAACACGGGACAACCTTCAACAACAACACCTTTGGCCGTTGGGCAATGCGCTACGTGGCAATGGTCTGAATTCTCAAGCCCCCACCAATCAGGTAAGCTTATATCATTGTTCTGAAGTGCAAAGAATATCAACACTCCCATAATCGCAGTACCTGCATCAAGCGCTGCAGAGAGGATGTAGTTGTGCCTCGCCCACCAACTTTTAAACCTCCTGAAGATGTAGTAATTGAACACAACCCCAACGATGGCCCAGGACCAGTAATGCACAGCCTTGGCTTGTGGCATTGCGCTAACTGCAGAGAACATCAAGGGAACATGGATCTGTTTTAGCCATTTCTTCTCTGGGAACTTCTTCGATAGGTACCAGAAGGGAACTGGAGCGAAGACACCAATGAGGAAGAACCAGTTCATCCCGGGATAGATACCTTTTTTGGTAAACATTCTCCCTGGACCAATCACTCCCCATATGATCGATGCCTGGTAGAACACTTCACTTGAAGGACAAGTCCATGGACTACCCACCGGGAGCAAATCCGTGTTACATATGTTCTCGACGGATGTCATGAGCCACCAGGTTGTTCCGAAGGAGACACTTGATGCAACCACAGTTGCAACAAGCTGGACGATGAACATTGATCTTGGAGGAATCTTCATGTAGTGACCAAGCTTAAAGTCTCCTACAAAGTACAAGGCCTGAGACATACTGATGTATCCATAGGTCTTGAAAGTGACATTGGCTAGTGGCTTTCCCGGGTATAAGTACCCTATGATCAGTTCTGTTATAACATTAAGACCCATTTGCTGGTTCGTAGTTGCTTGGATAACTCCGATAGGCAATGTGAAGATAAAGGCGATGGCGCACGCGAGTACAAGTCCCCACCATGGAAGCTGAAGCTGTTTGTCAAAGCCCTCGCAAGCATAGAGTGCGAAAGCAAAGGAAACAACGAGAACAACCATGAACCACCATTGAGGCACTGCTTGATAGTTCTTCTTCATCAATCGCGAATGCACATCTCCATACTTGTCTTTTGTTGCTGTCTTTGCCTTCTTCCACATTCCCCATATAAACCTTAAGATACAAAGGCACAAAAAAAACTTAGAGAGAGAGAGAGAGAGAGAGAGAGAGTCATCATCAAATCTGTTATTCAAAAGATGTTGAAAGATCCTTACTTTCCGTCAAAGAGGGTGACATGAGAGATGGTAGCGGTAAGAGTACCGAAGTTGAGTCCATAGAGCAACGCAAACATCACACTCAAATAGAGCTTGCTGTAATCGTTGTAAGCGTCTAGGTTGATATCGAAATTCTTCTCGTTGAGGATACGGGTAATGTTATATTTATGTCCAGTCTCATCAAAGGTTTTTGAAGTATAGAACGGAAACTTCTGTGCATCATAAGCATTACTCCAGTAGAAGATAGGCAGAACAATGTATAAGAAGATGAAGAACCCACCAAACAAATTGGCAATGGCGAAGAATGGTACAGCCAATGGAGTGCCTAAGAAACCAGCTACCGTGGACCAGTCAAGACCAAACGAACCAATCCCTAAACCCTTGAGCCCTGAACCGACTATCTGAGCGGTCACATTGCTTTTCCAGATCCAGCAAACGAATGAAATTGCGGAAATAGAAGGGAAAAGGTAGCCAGGGATTATGTAGTAAGCAAAGCTCACGCTAAAGACAATGAGGAAGAATCTAAGCCTTGTTTGTTGCCCTTTTTGTAGTTCCTCCTTCTCATGTAAAGCTCTGGTACACATAGCCAAAATAAAAAATATAATCCAAATTAAGACTTAAGAGAAAACAAATGTGATTGATAACATGTCACATATCCGGATCGAAACAAACCTAAAGAGTGAGACTTGAACCAGATTCGATGGCCACCACATATACGGTGACTCCACGAGGAACTTCCTGAAAATTCCAGCCCATCCGTATCCCAACAACTGCAGTGGAAATGATCGTTAAAGATCACCAATCGTAAAAAGATTGATTCTTGAGCAAGAAAGTAATCAAGAATCATAAAGATAATAGTTTTTTTTAGCTACATAAAGTATATACCTGAGTAGTTTGTGTGAGCAACATGGCCGCAGCAACATTGAGTTTACGGTGGTAAAAGGCTTTAACAATGGTAACAATACCTGTGGCATAAGCTCCTCCAGCTCCGGTATTAGCAAATATTGTAATAAGAACATGTTCCTTCATATTGAACGGACCAGGGTTCAACGACCACGACCAATTCGTCCCAGGAACCCCGAATTTCTTTGTCGGAAGCGTCGCAGCCATGAGTTTTCCGAGCGGAAGGGTCACGATCTGCGCCGCAACCGAAGATACCCAAAGCTGGTTCGACCGGAAACTAAAGAACTGGTTCACGAACGCAAGCAGTATGCATGAGAAAAGTCCAAGAAACCATGTTCGGAATGTTAGAACCGGTTGTGATGGATCGTCGGTTATCGGTACAGTTAACCGGACTTCTTCTATCGGATTATCATTCTCCTCCTCTGCTGCTTCTTCTTCTCCTATACGTTAAAATTCAATCCAAACACTCTTAAACCAAACATAATTATCAATTAATTATCCAAAAATGGAAACAAAACCGGTATAAACCGAAGTAAACCGAGAGAACAGAGAGATATGTTACCATTAATTACGATCTTGGACTCGTGAGAATCGTCTGAGGGTTTAGGTTCATCGAAAACGCTCGTCATTGTTATATCTTCAAGCTCCTTTTTTCCGTCCTTCACGATGGTTTTTTTTGGTAGAAATCGAGGTTTGTCTCCGGCGACGGTGACGGGGATTTTCTAGCCCTCGACAACCAGCCGGAATTTTAAAAAAGGAACCTGAAAATTAAAGATTACGATAACGTTTTTAGTCCATTATGCATTTGTGTGTGTGAATTTGACTTCATATATAGATTTCGCACAATTTACACCACATGAATTTTTGTTTTTACGGTTTTACGATAATTAAGGTTGAGAAAGGCGTAAAATAAGGATCCGGTTTCTATGTGTTTTTATAACAGTTTGTAATAATATTCTTGACGCAAATTAACTACATTCAGAATTTTATTGGAATCTTCAACTTGGTCAACTATAGATTCTGTATTTAATTAGTATCTCGGTGGAATCTCTATAGACTCGAATCAAATCAAACTATTTCTTCTTGCACAGTAAGAAAAAAAAAAGAGAGAGAAAATATGGAAATAGTTGTGACTTGTGACGATAAAAAGGAAGTAAATATAGTAAAAAGATAGTGATGACGTATACTTTATATAATTAAGCAATTGAGACCTATTTAAACCTAACATTCTTGAAAACATGCCATGGTCATGTCAATTACGCTTGCTAGTGAAATTTGTTCCATTCTTTGAATACATCTCATATTTGTAGTCGCCAACTCATCACCAAATATTGAAATATCATGTTATTAACAATGTTTTATAGACATAATAAAAAAAAATCAACGAAAATGAACTAAAATTATCATGGAATCATTCAATTCGATCTGAATTATTGTAAACTTTAATGAATCGTAAATCTTAAAACTCATAGAAAAATATCACTGGCAAAAAAACATATGGACCACGAAAACCAGAATTTATCATATCATATAACAAATAAAAGGTTTTTGAGTTTTTTGGAACTTACTTGGTCGACAATTCTACTCGTGTAGGTCCGTGACTAGCGATTACAAGCTTAGAGAATTTTGTAGAGAAAGCCTCCAAGAAGATGGCATATTTATAGGATGAGAAGAAAATCTTGTTATCCAGGATATCTATCGCAGTTATTGCAGATTCTTTAGTTTCTATAAATAGATTCCAAAATCGTTGCGTTTTGATTCAATATTCTATATTTAAAAAAAGTCCAAATTGGTTAGTTTTTGCACTGTACGTCTAGGTTCATTTTTACGTTTCTATTGCCAGCTCGAAGTCGATTTTGATTCATCGTTAATTGTAGATAGAGTTGAATTGCCAGCTCTACTGCCATATTAATTACATAATTATCTCACGATAAGTAGAGAATCTCAAAGACTAAAAAGTATGTTTTGAATTTGATGAGTCTTTTCAACTTGACATGTCTTCACCAAAACTCGATGTAAGACGTGAGTAAAATGAAATCGTAATTTAGGTGCTCTACGCATGAGTTTTTTTTTTTTTTTTTTTTTTNAAAGTACGTAAAACTTCTTAGTACGTATTGACTCGGATAGCTTAATTAACTGATGTTTGAAATGATATGAAACCACTTTTGGCTAGCTCGATCCGCATAACTCATAATATATAAGATATTAATTAGCTTTCGCAACCAGATTCTTGGATGTGACTGTTCTAGCCGTCATGTGAAAAGGATGTAGGCTAATGAATAACACCGACTCAAAGGTAATTTCAACAAGAAAAATATGAATATATTAAGTATTTCTACAAATAAATTAAATTGTACATGTTAAAACAAGTGATCGAAAATCTGCTATATAATAAAGAGATGATGATAAAACAACATAGCTTAGTTAGTCTTATGGTTTAACTATAACTTTGTGTTTGCAAATTTTATGAACTACACGACTGTAAATAAATAAGATGTTCAAATAATTGGTAGAAGTGCATTTTTTCTACTGATTGATCAAACGACTGTAAATAACATAAGATGTTTGGTTACATAAAATAGATAATTAATTATAATACTATAAATTTAGCAACTACTTTTATCTTCAGAACCATTACTTTTTTTTTTTTTTTTAACAACAGAACCATTACTTATGTTACTTATCTGTTATTGCCTAGTGTGATTAGATAGAGCCGATATTAGTTCAGCTTGTAAGCACAAGATAGATGATAAGGACAATATATTTTCTCGACCTATTTCTCAAAATTCTACAAGATGAAGTGCTTTTGTATCATAAAGATGATGACAATGTGATGTGGTTATTATTTCCCTTGACTGAGGGGCAGGGCCGGCCCGATAGACAAGCAGATGAAGCCACCGCTTAGGGCCTCCAAATTATAGGGCCTTTTTTAGTTAAATTTTTTTTTAAGCCTTTTTATATTTTCTAAACCTTTCTTATATATACATATTTTTAGGGCCGTAAAACAAATTACGACCCATGAAGCCACCACGTTTGACGTTGACGTTGTCACGAGTCACGTTTAGTGACGTTGTGTGTCAATTTTTTTTGTTTACTTTAGTTCTTCAATTTGATTATAGAAAACGGGAAAACTGAATAGAAGAACACTAAGATTGAAAAGAAAAAACAGAAATATAAATTAAGAGTTGGTTAAAGGTTACAAGTAATTTTGTAGAAGAACTTTAATCGTGTTAATATGTATTTTGTCCCAACAGAAGTTTTGGACCAAATAAAACATTTAAAGTTTTAAATTCTACATATGCATTACAACTTCTTTTTATAGTATCTTCTTAAAAAATCAATTGTGAATAAACAACAAGAAAAGAAAAAAGAAAAAAAAAAAGAAACGAGAAAATAAATGGGCTCAAATTATTACATTGGGTCGATATTTGTTTAGACAAAAGCCCATTAAAAGATGTTGTACACACCAATCAATTAGACCTCGTGTTCGTGTGTGTTGTGTGCTCTAAAAACCTCAGCTGCTTCTTCTTTCTGTTAAACCCTCGCCGCGAGAAAACCCTAATTCAAACCGTTGCCATGCCTGCCCTCACTCGTAACAAGAAGAAGGCTGCCACGAAATCCCCAACCCCTCCAACGAAGAAGGTTACCAAGACCAAAACTCCTCCATCAAAGAATCAGGCGAAACCCCAAACGAAAGGAGCTAAATCCCAGAAGAAACCTCCATTGAAGAAGCAGAAGAAGGAAGTTGTGGAGGAAGAGCCTCTCGAAGATGATGAAGCTTCCGATGCTTCTGATGATGTTGATACCGATGTAGAATCAGAAGAGATTGATGAATCTGATGATGGAGAGAAAGGCTCTAATGGGTTGTTGTTCTCTGATGATGATGAGGATGAGACTTTGGGTGATGACTTTCTGGAAGGTAGTGAAGATGAAGAGGACGTAGAGGGACCTTCAGATTCTGACTCTGACTCTGATGAAGATGATGTTGTGAAGAGATCTATAGCTATTGATAGAGAATTAGCTAAGCAGAAGGAAGAAGCTGATAAAGAGCTGCGAGAGACTAACGAGCAAGATGGACCTGATGAAGAACCTGAACTTGATGCGTTTCGGCTACCAACTGAAGAGGTGTTACATTTTTCGTCTGCAATAATGCTCTGTTTGATTTTGGTCTGTAGCTATATGATCTAACAAATGTTATTTATCCTTTCATTCCTCAGGAACTTGAAGAAGAAGGTCGTGGTCCACCAGATCTTCCTCTACTTAAGACTAGAATAGAAGAGAGTTAGTAACATTCCAAGTTTGATTCCTTTATTGCCGTTGATTGTTTGTGTGTTGTTGTTATCTAGGTTATTTTGGATTTGAGTTGTAATGGTTTGTTCATTCATCATTTCAGTTGTTAGAGCTCTGAAAAATTTCAAGGCTTTTAGGCCTCAAGGAGCCAGGAGGAAAGATTGCGTTGAACAGCTCAAAGCTGATCTTGGTACTTATTATGGCTATAACAGCTTCCTTATTGGAACTTTGGTTGAGGTTACTCTCTACTCTTTGATCTTTACTTTGAACTTTGAAGTTCCATTTTTTTTTTCCTTCAATATACTATGGGTAAGATGTTGCCTATACTCTTTTACATATGTATGTTGAATTGGGACTTCTCTTGCAGATGTTTCCACCTGGTGAACTTATGGAACTTATTGAAGCTTTTGAAAAGCAAAGGCCTACATCTATCCGGACAAATACACTTAAGGTGAATTTGGTTGTGCATTGCTGGGATATAGCTTATGACTTTCGAGTTCTGCAATTTCATGGTGATGTTTGTTTTGTTTTAGACTCGAAGACGTGATCTTGCTGATGTACTTTTGAACAGAGGAGTCAATCTAGACCCATTAAGCAAGTGGTCGAAAGTAAGTCGTTTGATCTTAAGTATTTTTTGTAAGTTCTATTTTATGGATTTTAATATTCAATGTTGTTAATCTGTCATAAGTCTTATCTTGCGGATGTCCTATTGTAGGTCGGACTTGTTGTCTATGATTCACAAGTGCCAATCGGTGCGACTCCTGAATATTTGGCTGGTTACTACATGGTAAGTGATTATCTCTTGTGTTACCCTTTTGTTCACCTTTATTGAGTGTAAATGGTTTGTTTAGGCCTGTACTTGGTGCATTTGCAGCTTCAAGGTGCTAGTTCGTTTTTGCCAGTGATGGCCCTTGCCCCCCGAGAGAATGAGCGGATTGTGGATGTAGCGTAAGTTTCATCATCTACTAAATTCTAGCCGCAGCTGAAAAGTATTTGAGCCAGTTGGCATGAATTGTGTGATATTTTATGATGTAAAGTGTTTGACCTGAAAAAAAAAGAAAGAAACCAATTCGAGTGCTGACTGTTTTGTTATGTGTGAGTTTATAATAAAGTTTTATACCCTATGCAGTGCTGCTCCTGGTGGTAAAACAACTTATATTGCTGCTCTGATGAAAAATACCGGTATGTCTTCATTGGTTTCTCTTGCTTCTTATCCCCATATTCAATGTGGCTGTCTTAATGTTTATAGTGATTTTTTTTTGGTTTAAGTAATGTTTATAATGATGCTATAACCAGGCTTAATATATGCAAATGAGATGAAAGTACCTAGACTTAAGTCGCTAACTGCCAATCTGCATCGCATGGGGGTCACAAATACCATAGTTTGTAACTATGATGGAAGAGAGGTTAGCTTCTTGAACATTAATTCTTTTATTGAATTTTTGCTACCTGTTCATAGAATGTTAAAAACCATATTATCTACCTGATTTTACATTACTGGCATTACGGGAATTATAAAATATGATCTGCTTAATTTTGCTTAACATGCAGCACAGTTTTATTCTTTTTGCGCTTATTCTTTATTTTGTTTTCTTTGCTTTCAGCTACCCAAGGTTTTAGGTCAGAACACGGTTGATAGAGTATTGTTGGATGCGCCTTGCAGTGGGACTGGAGTAAGGAACTTCGAACTTAGTCTCTGTTAAACCGTAGTTAAGGTCTGGATCCTTATAACTAAATGTCTTCTACTATCCAATACAGGTCATATCAAAAGATGAATCAGTTAAAATTTCGAAAACTTCTGATGATATAAAGAAATTTGCTCACTTGCAAAAGGTATGGCAGTACCTTCTTAAATAACATCAAGTATATCTGAACAAACAAATTCTTCATTCTTAAACAAATGCTAATCTTAACCTTTTTTTTGTTTGTGCAGCAACTTATACTCGCTGCAATTGATATGGTGGATGCCAATTCCAAAACCGGTGGATACATAGTTTATTCAACATGTTCTATTATGGTTGCCGAGGTTAGTTAACTAATTTTTTTTCCCAATATATCTGTTCTTTGTTTTTGATTTATCCTAATTCTTTCCTTTTGTATGACAAAATTGTGCAGAACGAAGCTGTCATTGACTATGCTCTAAAAAAGAGGGATGTTAAACTCGTTACATGTGGACTCGATTTTGGCAGAGCAGGGTAATGTACATTTTCTTTATCTGTAGAGATATGTAAAAGGAGCATTACAATGATGTATCTCAAACTCTTTGTTTTTTCTCTTCATCAGATTTACCAGATTTAGAGAACACCGGTTTCAGCCATCGTTAGACAAGACTAGACGTTTTTATCCTCATGTACACAACATGGACGGATTTTTTGTGGCGAAGGTACTCACTTTTGACCCTATAATGGATCAGCCATGTACTTCTCTATACTCTCATAGTTGATCAACATAACCCACATATTTTGATGTTATGCTCTTGTTTTTTTTTTCTTTTTCTTTACGCAGCTGAAGAAAATGAGCAACATGAAGCAATCTTCAGAAGATGATGATGAGGCGGTAGAAACTGTAGAGCAAGCTGATGTGTCTAGTGATGATGATGATGATGAAGCTGAGGCCGTTGAAGAGATGGAGAAGCCTTCTGTTCCCGATAGACAATCTAAGGAAACTAAGGATAACAAGAAAAACGAAAAAGTTGCAAAATCAAAGGAGAACAAGAGAGGCAAAAAGGATAAGAAATCAAAATCGGAAAACGGAAATGTGGAAGAGCCTAAACCAAGGAAGCAAAAGAAGAAGAGATCTGAATGGAAGAACGAAATTGCTCAAGCTAGGTAAAAAAGATTTCTCATCCATGAACTTAAAACAAAAATGCCTTAGGCTTGCCTTATAAATTTGCTTGACAATGATTTGAATAAACACATTTGCAGGGAAGAGAAAAGAATAGCCATGAGAGCGGCGAAGTCGAAGGAGAAGCAATGATTCAGTGTTTTTGCATCGAAGAGAAGAAACCCTTTGCGAAAACGCTATCATCTATGCTTATGGTAGTAGGCTTGTGCCATATATTGGCTTTGTTGTTTTTGTTTATTCACAAGGATTTGTGTAACGTTAAAAGCACCCAGAGTGAACACTCTGTTGGATTCCATGGGCGTAAATGTCCAAAAGTTTTGTTTCAGAAAAAATATTTCAGAAGTATGAAATTGAGTTGGGTTCTTGAGCTGGTCACTAATTTCCTCATCGTTCTCACATGAGCGTGAAAGGGTTTGGCAAATAAAGCTATTACCGAAAAATCAGACGAGACCAAATCAAAATATTAAACCGAAATTTAAATATAAACCAATTGCTTTTCTATGTAAGATTGGTGACCAAATGATTTTCATAAATATTTTATAAAATTATTAATTGAATCACCATTTAATATGTTTAATACTAAAATGTAATTGTTTCAAACCAAACCAAACTATTAAACCGTAATTATATCAAACCAAATAGAATTGTCACATAGACAAAAATATTGGAAATTGAAAGGCTCAGAATTGTTTCAGTTTGGTATTTTGTTTTTCAGAAAACAGTTTTAAAAATTAGGGATTTGGCAGTGAGCTGTTGATTGGTTGTAAGTAGTTAGAGAGAGATGTGAAATCTCTCTCCAAAGTGGGACTTGTGTTGGAGAACATGACAACCCATTCTTCATCTATCTTTGTCAGATCTTGTTTGGGGACCTCTCAATATTAATTTGATTATTTATCCTTAACTCATCTTTTTTTCTTTCTATTTGCATTATTCATTCACTTTTCTTTTTTTTGTTTTCTTTATATAAATATATTTCTAATATTCGAAAATCATTAAAGATATCTAACTGGTCGATTATATGTTTCAATCAATCAATTTTTGTATTATGATGGTATGAATAATTCATATTATTTTGTTTACTTTTCTTCGTGATTTTATATACTGGAAAAGAACATTTTATTTGTCTGCTGTTGTAAAGAACATTTTTGTAGCGAAAAAGATGCATATTTTTTTATAACAAAAGAAGATATATACTATAATTAAATCAGGTGGACTATTATTTTTATCTTTAACGTCAAACAAAATCATGTGGACTATGTTCTGACATTTTGGTTGTCCTAAAAAGTAGAGTGGATATAAACTAATCAAACAGAAATTAACTGGATTCAAGTTTACAGTACGACAAAAATTTGGCAAACTATAGAAATAAGAAAAAAAAAACAATTTACTGTCAATTTTTATAAGATACGCCCATCATAAACAATTACTAGTTTTTATAACCAAGAGATTCCGAACTGAATCCATACTAAATCTCGAAACTAGTAAAAGAAATTAATAGTCTTCATTTAAATTTTAAGGCAATGTTCAGCTATGATATATATATATATTATTTTTTTTCAACATTTGGACTAAAACTGACCGGCCCATTAGATTAGTTCCTACCAATTATAAGATCGGGGACTCGATTTATGGTATGATGGTGTCTGTCTTCTGTGGACTTGCCACTAGACCAAAATCACTTCACCAGCTATGATATATATTGTAATGGAAAAACTTAGAAAGTTAATCCCTCGATAATCATCAATCATGGTATATCTTTTAGCTATTAAACTTCGGTGGATTAGTTAATTTTTACGTAACTTTCTTTTGTTATTATGATTGCAGTATTTTTATCCTAAAAATGGGATTATTAATTTATTATGAGGTTGACAAAAAAATATATCCCACGCGCGTTTCACGTCCCAAGCTGATCGTGTAGCAATTGTCATTATTGGATATGAGCTTTTCTATTAAAATTGACGCAGTTATTTGGATCTAATAAGAGCATGAGGTTAAATAATGAATTATTTGAGATAACTAAATGAACAAATTATACCTACTTGTGTTTTTTTATGTTGAGCAATCTTCTGGTTTGTACGTCAACTACTCGTTGAACAATTTCTACAAAACATTGTTTCCATTGAATTAAATGGGGATAATCTTTGAATTTAATATTGAAATATATAAGAAATTGCTGAGTAGCTTTTCTGGGCATCTTTGAGAATTCCCAAATTTTAAACAATGGTGAATTTAATTAAAATTAGATATGTGGCCTACTTAATAAAATAAAATTAATAGACATAACCGCATCATGTATTTTAGTATTAATGAAACATTTAAATGTTTTAGTTTTATAAGCCCTTAGTTTTTTTTGGAATGTTTTACTACTTTTGAAAGCTATCTATAATAAATAAGTATATAATTAAGATTTTGTTGGCAAGAATGATTTTTTTCCATTAAAATTTTAAAAAGGTTTGAGAGATGCTAACATGCTCTTAGAAAATACATAGACAATAGAATTAGTTGATCGTGAAATGTAAATGAAAATAATAACAGAAAACTAAATATTATCCTAATAATTATGGTGACCTCCATGTAGTTCAGTTGAATTTTCATTGGAATTTATAAGATTTATCACTGCTTGGTAGAGGATGTAAAGCTCTATAGTCTCATGTAATAGCGCATGCATGCTCAAGTGTTCTTTGAATGGCTCAAACTTCAACCATTAGTTGAAATACTGTATACAATAACCTCTATCAAAAGTTGTTTTTTTGTACCCATAAAAAGGCTCAAACCATTACAGCTCACGAGAGCATCCTTGATGTAAACCTTTGTCTTCCATTTTGGAGAAAACAAAAATACATTGAAATTATTGAATCCCTCAAAAATAAAATTTAAAAAGCATTCAACTTTTTCTTTGACCCTCTCTCTCCTCTTCCCTCTTTTCCTGGTAGACCCAAACTCTCTCTCTTCAGGCACTCTCTCCTCTCTCTCTATCCCCATTTCCATGGAAGCAAGCAGATGTGTTCATCTATCTCTTTCTCTCTCTACAGCCTTACATGAACAGTGACTGTTCTCTCTCTCTCTCTCCTTCTTCTTCTTCATCCCTTTGCTTAATTTCATCTCCCAAAAAGAGTATCTCGTGATGACCTTTATCCCTCAAAAATCTTAACTTTCAGGTAACGATTTAATTGCTCTCTCTCTCTCTCTCTATCTCTAAAGCTCTGTTCTTTTTTCTTTCTTCTTTTCTGGGTTTTATTCTCTGATCCTTGCTAGATCCCAAACCTTCTTTATTTGCCTCTTCTTACTTTTACGAGATCTGTTTAAACCTAAAGAGAACAATAAAAACTTCCACTTTTTTTTCTTCTTTTGCATGAAAAAGTATCTTATTTTGTTTGTGATGATTTTTGGTTAGTTGAAGAGCTCGATTAGGTTTATACTTATTACGATTCAATTGATTAGTCACTTAGAGTTTAATTCAAGATCCGTAACAGCTTCTTGTTTATCCAATTTGGGGAAAAAAACAATTTTGTGCATTCATCTATAGTAAGATCTTTGATTGTTGATCTTCTCCATGATTTTGAGTCCTTAAGCCTGCTTTTATTAACTGATGCTATTGTTTTTGTTTTGATGACTAGATCAGGTCACTCTTTGATGGTATCTGTGTGACCATATTGATTAGTGAAGTCAAGAGAAGTTCCTTAATTCTCAGGGAAAGAAGAATTGGTTCCTAAATAATCACGAATCAAGATTGCTCTGTATTAGTTTTTTTTCCTACATGATGGCTTCAAAAACTCCAGAAGGATCACTTACTAATTCCAGCCAAAGTATGTCAATCAATACTTTAGCAGATCAAGTATCTTCGAGTTTGTCTTTCGCCGATCCAAGTAGTGACGGCAAAACCGGTAATAGTAAGGTCAACGAGCAAGGTGAGAGTGGAAAGAGTAGCACTTGTAGACCGAGCACAAGCAGTGATATAAGCGATGAGAGCACTTGTAGCAGCTTTAGTAGCAGCATTAACAAACCTCACAAGGCCAATGATGTGAGATGGGAAGCCATTCAAGCTGTTAGAACCAAACATGGTGGTTTGGGTTTGAACCATTTTAGGCTCTTGAAGAGGTTAGGATGTGGGGATATTGGAACTGTTCATCTTGCTGAGTTAAATGGAACAAGGTGTTATTTTGCCATGAAGGTTATGGATAAAACTGCTTTGGCTAGTCGTAAAAAGCTTCTTAGGGCTCAAACTGAAAGAGAGATATTGCAGTGTCTTGATCACCCGTTTCTCCCAACATTATATAGTCATTTCGAGACCGAGAAGTTCTCTTGTTTGGTGATGGAGTTTTGTCCTGGAGGTGATTTGCATACACTAAGGCAGAGACAACCCGGGAAACGCTTCACTGAACAAGCAGCAAAGTAAGATTTTTTTGTAACTTTTTCAATCTAAGAAACCAATTCTATGCGTTTATATAATTGTATTGACATACTGTTTTGCAGGTTTTATGTAGCGGAAGTGCTTCTTGCAATGGAATATCTACACATGCTCGGGATCATCTACCGTGATTTGAAACCCGAGAATGTTCTTGTGAGAGAAGATGGACACGTGATGCTTTCGGATTTCGATCTCTCCCTGAGATGTACCGTGAGCCTCTCTATAGTCAGATCAGCCAATGTCGGATCCGAAGGCTTGTCAAAGAATTCGGTTTCTTGCTCGCAACAACCCGCATGCATCCAGCAACCATCTTGCATCTCAATGGCTCCAACGTCTTGCTTCTCTCCTCGGTTCTTCTCATCGAAATCCAAGAAAGAGAAGAAAGCGAAAACCGAGAATGGGAACCACCAAGTAACACCGTTACCAGAACTCGTTGCAGAGCCCACAGGCGCCCGTTCGATGTCTTTTGTTGGCACACACGAGTACTTAGCTCCAGAGATTATCAAGGGTGAAGGACATGGAAGCGCGGTTGATTGGTGGACTTTCGGGATCTTTCTTTATGAACTATTGTTTGGTAAAACACCATTTAAAGGGTCTGGAAATCGAGCAACGCTCTTCAACGTGGTTGGTCAGCCTCTGAGATTCCCGGAATCTCCGGTTGTTAGCTTTGCAGCTAGGGATTTGATAAGGAGTTTGCTTGTGAAGGAGCCACAACATAGATTAGCTTATAAGCGTGGAGCAACAGAGATAAAGCAACATCCTTTCTTTGAAGGAGTGAATTGGGCTCTGGTTCGATGTGCCAGCCCACCGGACATTCCTAAACCGGTTGATCTTGAACCGTTGAATCCTACTCCAACTGTGCCGGCTGCCGCATCTTCGAGTGTGAGATCTGATCAGAGTAATTATCTTGAGTTCGATTTCTTCTGAAGAAACTGTTTCCACAGTTGATGATTCTCTCATTATTGTTTCTTTGCAAATTCTGTTTAGTGTTTTCGACAAATGTGTTTCCTTTTTAGTTCTTTTTAAATTTTCATGTCTTGAAAAAAGTTATGAGATTTGTAATCATTCTTCAAAAATGTGAAACAGTCTCTGTACCATCTTCTTGAGTTTTTTTAATGTTAGACAAGAATCATTGAGAATCGATAATCCACAAAATCAAACTTGTTTGCTTTTCATTTCTGATTTTCCGATTTGGTCTATATGTTGTGAATTTAAAGATTTAATCATATGACTAAGACCGTTATTTCTTACAAAATGGATAATATATTATCAACAAACAGTTATTACATAAAACTTAAAAGCCTCTTCTAACTCTACAGACGAAGAGGAAAGATCTAGTTTAAAGACTGAGATCATCACCATTCCATAGAAGCTAAGCTAAATATATAACAAATTACTTCATTTCAATTGTTTGTAGCAGTTATAAGCAATAGCCACAGATGCAGCAGCACATGCAACAGCTAAAGCAGCATATGTATCTTCTTTCTCCCAATTCTCCAACCACATTGACATTGCAGCGCAAACCTTGAGTCCACAAGAAGATCCATTCTTGCTGTCGCTGCTACTTATCCGAAAAGATGCCTTTTTTACAGAGATTACTCTTTCCGAGGTATTTTTCTCTCTCTCATTCTCCTCCAAACAGTAAGAGGAGTTCCCATTTTGTTGACAACAACTACCATTAAGCTCTGCGACAGCTCCAGACTGGCCACATATACCATTATTAACTGATTCTTGAGTCACCTCTCTGTTGCTGATCGTTTCGCCGTTTAATAGTAACCTTTGTTCTTGAGTTTTCTTCTGATCTTCTTCTAACAGACCCATTTCACCCCTGAAAAACAATCAATAAGTGTTGTTTAAAGGCCGGAGATTTTAAGAGACTGTCTAAATCAAGAACCTTTGATCTTATATACCTCCACAGCCGGTCTACAATTTCGCCATTGTTAATGTGTTGCTCCAACAAAAGCGGTACATCTTCTAGAGTCACACACCCATACCTAAACTCGCATAGAAGGGATACATTTTATTCCCTTTTCTTAATTTCCGAGATACCAATTTGTTTAAGACTACAATCCTCATAAAATGAACTCTTTAAGGTTGAACATTCAAATATATTTACTCCAAATATAACATTGTTTTACTTACCAGTGTCCTGTGACTCTCTGGTTGATGTTTAATCCATAGATGATAACATCTCCAGCGTATTTGTGACCACCAATGTGAGAACAAGGGCTGACCGAAACTTCACCTAGAAGACCACACAATTCAATTTCTTCTCTGAATCGACTAACAAGAGAAGGTCCACAAACCCCACATTGCCGGTCTCGGGATCCATGACAACATACAAAGACATATGAACCATTTAAAGATTCAGGATTTCCTGGCAACCACTCAACATCCTTCACAAGCACCTCTTCAACAAATGTGTCGACATCAAAATGAGTCAACCTTCTGCATTTCGTTGAAACTGCCAAAATGAGTTACCATTTATTAAGAATCATCAAACACAATATCTACTGAGTAGTACCTGTATCTGATCATATCGGGAAATATCAAAACATCCCCATTTGATGTCTCTGTTCCATCATGTCCCTCACATATTGTGAGTAGAGTCTGCAATTCAACGGAAAGATTAAAAAACCATCAGAAAGACATCTAAAAGACATAAAAGATAGTTTATAACTGGTTGAACAAAAAAAAAAAAAAGATAGTTTATAACTGATGTGCAAGGTCAGAGGAAGCCACATTGTAAGTAAGGGTTCCTTCAAAAACACTAGAATTGTATATTCTGAAACTTTATCTACAAACGAATCAACAAGTTCTTAAGTTGTAAACACAAATAATCTTGCCAACAATAATCTGTTTCAACAAAATCCCAAATATCCTCAAGAGAAACGACTCATTGAGATCTAAGAAACTCTTTACTCTTCACAATACAAAAACAAAGAAGTGCCTTTTGTTTTACTCATATTGCAGATTAGGGATGTTCACTGGCGAAATCTTTGTTAGGGATCTACTCTAAGTCTCCCCAAAGTTAGAATCACAGACCCACAGAGACCAAAATTACAGAACTTCTCAGACCTAAGTACACTTATATCACAGTAAATTCTGGAACTTTAAATTCCAAAAAAGGACTCAAAACAAAAAGTCACCTCTTTCTTCATACTAGTCTTCCTCGCGGATACAACGGAAGAGAGAAGCCTCGGTAATCGATCGAACTCCGACGCTTCGATCCTCGCTGGCCAAACGGAGGGTTTTTTGTAGCACAAGAAGACATGTCTCTCGTAGAACTGTACAGTCCCGGAGAGTTTCTCAAGTAAAAAATCGGCGTCGCTAAAGCTATCACCTTCGCCTCCTCGTAAGCTCTCACTCTCGAAGCTTGCCGAGCGAGAGATCGAATCGCCGAGAAAGCTAGATTCGGTGATGGGAGATGAAGAGGAAGGTGGGTTTCTAGTAAATGTTAAAGGGTCGTCTATATATCTTCCGCTTGCCATTTAATTCGACGGAAAGTTCAAAACTTTTGGAGATCGAGAAACTGAAAAACTGAAAGTTTGGAGGAGAAGAAGAAACAGAAGCAGAGGAGACAGTGAAATAAATTAAAAAAGTGTGTATTATGGATTTATGATGATGTCTTGCATTACAGTTCGACACGTTTGGTATTCCAAATAGATACAATTTGAAATACAATAATATCAAAGGTGAAAAAAATATGAAATCGACTTCCATAAATAAATACTGTAACTTTTTTCTTTTTAAGTTTTTATCAATATCAACAATATATTTGAGATTCCACCTATTTCTATGCACACTATTTCATGTCAAGTACTTATCAACACACATAAATCGTGTATTATTATATCATCAACATTAACAAGTAATATCATTGATCAACTTTGTGACAGAAAGAATGTACATACATATCATTGATCCTTTTTCTTTTTGACAAGAAAAAAAGAGATATATTAAGGAAACTTCCAGTTGTTTACATAAAAGGAGTTTTAAAAGAGAATGTGTCTATATCCATTCTACCAGTTCCGTTTTTGCGTTAGTTCTCGGAGAAGCTGTAAGCGTCTCTTCGTCCTGAGGTTTTGAAGGTTAGCTTCAGTTAGAGTTCGCTCGTGACAACAACGATGAGGATTCAAGTTCCTTGGAACTGTGGCAACCACGCAAATGTCCGGACTTTGCGGTTCGGAATCGGTGTTTCCTCTTCGAACTTTGATGGTTAATTTCGTTGTAATTTCCCTGTCGTTCTCTGTTGTTTCGTAGTTTAGAGTTGTAGCTTTTTCGGTCTTTCTGTCTTCTTTGTTTTCTCTGTAATTTCTATCAAAAATCGAAAATGGTATAAATTTAACCTTTTACCAAAAAAAAAAAAAAAACGGAGTTTTAAAACATACTGTAATAAACATTTTGAAAGTTGGTGGCAAAAAGCTTCAACCTCTTTACTTTGACAAAAAAAAGAGCTTCAACGTTTTTCACATCTTCTTCAAATTCAAACCTAAACTCTCTCTATTGATACTCATCTCCAACTTCTTATTCACTCGGTACTTTCCCAACAAGTGGAAACCTTTCTACCTATCCACTGATACTATATAAGTATCCTTGGTAAATGACCAAAAATAACATAGAAAATCCGAGATCCAAAGCTCATCATTTATATCGAGATAATATAAATAGAAAAAAAAATCAAAGCCCGTCTTCTCGATTCGTTCTTATTGATATTAGGGATAAAATATCCCACATTAAAAATTGAGTAGAATATTGAGTAATATATAAAGGGTATGAGTCAATCTACTAATTGCCAATTAATTGGTTTTGAGTTGGAATCCCGTAATCTTGCGAATTAGATTCCAATGCAAAATAATAAGATTAAGCAAATGACAATACTTTATCTATAGTTCGGAATCAAATGTCATTTGTTTGACAATCAAAATTGATGATAAATTCAGCATCTTGTGAAATTATAAGATGATTTTAGTATTTCAAATTAAAAGGTGATCTTAATAACCGGTTCTATATCATATGCGCTTTTAGTTACTTAGAAAATTACATGAATAAAGTAAGATTCAATAAACAGTGAGCTCTATTTTTCAATTAAAAACTTAACAATCTCAAAAAAGCTCAAACTGATGTATATTAGTTTAGTTTAAGAATAAAAGAGAGATAGGTTTGTGTGTTATACCTTGGAACGAACTTATAAATTACGTATTTGTCTTTAGCATTATCGACCAGGGATCTAAGACTCTCACACCGGGAGGCATATATACATCTGATCGATCGGAAGAATTTAAGATACTGCAAACATAATTTAGCTAGGGGCTAGCTCCTTATCGGTCTCGTCTCTGATTGTATGGCTTACTCGACATATTTATTTACTGCCTCAACCTTTTGAATCCATCATATTATCCGAATTTTCATCTTGTATTTTATTAGATACATTTTGGATTAATTAAAAATAATATAATACATGAATTATCTATTTTCTTCTTATCCGCTATTTTTCATCCCGTATATTATATTTTGAATAATTTTTTTCAGCATACTGACTTACTCGCTTCTGATCCTTACTATTTCTCGTTTTTTTTTTTGTCAACATTTGGGCCACAACTGGCCGGCCCATTAGCCTAATTCCTACAAATTGTAGGGTCGGAGACTCGATCCCTGGTGTGATGGTGTCTGTCTTCTGTAGACCTGTCACTAGACCAAGATCACTTCACAACTATTTCTCGTTTCATATATACGAAATTGACAGCCATAATTAAATTGAAATAAGTAAATGATAGAGTTCACAACTATTTCTCGTTTCATATATACGAAATTGACAGCCATAATTAAATTGAAATAAGTAAATGATAGAGACGCAAAAAAAAAAACTGTTGGCAAAAATAAAATGCAATTATGAATGGCACATTAGCGGTAAAACTCAGATAGCAGCGAGGTTTGAAGTGGTGACCTGCTTCTCTAAAAACGTAAATATCTTGTTTTTGCAAACATGTAAGTTTTTTCAGTTTTAACAAGGATATACGTTTCTTTTAAGTTTTAACTCTTTTTATTTTTTTTTGAGAAAATCAAAACATGAATTATTTTATAAATTTTTAAATATAAATATGTGCCTAACAATTTTTTTTCTTAATATAAAACTTTTAAGAACTAGTACCTTCACGACCGACGCCGGATCAGCCAAGTGTATATAAAAATGTTTCGGAGAATCTCATGAAAGTTGGTGGGTTTTGCTACAAATTGATCACGCCAGAAAATATTCTTTTTTTCTTGAAACAAACTGGCTGGGGAGCTAAATACATTGTCGCTGTCACAGAGATTGCCGACCGCCGCCGCATCAGGAACCAAAACACTCGCGGTTTGTTTAGAGAGAATCTTTTTCTTTCCAGTTATAGTCATAAAAGAAAGTTAAAATAATTTGACTTTTGTCACCGTACTTATTATAAATAAGGAAATTACCTAACAATGATTTAGTTGTATTACTTTATATAGATATTTTCCGTCAAAATAATTAAATGATCTTGTCTCTATTTGAAACTAGGATCGGCTGATCCCAACCCCACCGACGGCGATGACGGAAACCAGAAACTGCTGACGGATCCAGTCACAGAATCTGAAATAGCAAAGGAGATTCTGATATATTTGCATGAAAAAGTTCCTTCAGAAGATATTTTGACGCTCTTGAAAACGACTCGCTGGGGTAAAAAGTACGTTGAGACTTCATTCGGATGTACCAGTGTTAGAATATCCCACATCGGAAAGAAATAAAATTTTTGGGCAATATATATAGTGTGAGGCAAACCTCCTCTCTAGAGCTAGCTTTTGGGTGTTGAGTTAGGCCCATTACTAATATGGTATCAGAGCCAAGGTTAAACTTTCTCGATAGTGGGTCTACCACCCGTGGATGTCCAGTCCCACAAACTTCACGCTTCAGATATCCTGAGCGTGAGGGGGTGTGTTAGAATATCCCACATCGGAAAAAAATAAAATCCTTAGACAATATATATAGTGTGAGGCAAACCTCCTCCCTAGAGCTAGCTTGTGGGTGTTGAGTTAGGTCCATTACTAATAACCAGAGCCAAAACCCTTCTGCTTCGGCC
Source organism: Erysimum cheiri (assembly GCA_900406345.1). NCBI lineage: Eukaryota > Viridiplantae > Streptophyta > Magnoliopsida > Brassicales > Brassicaceae > Erysimum > Erysimum cheiri. Next base: position 38,555 of record OVAQ01000025.1, read on the forward strand.
TAACGATGCCGACCCGAGCCGTGCCCGTCCTTGGTTTTCGGAGCCTTCAAAATTAAATTGTACTGTATTAACATTTATAGAAACACTAAAATTTATATCTAAAAGTATATTAAAAAAATAGTTTAACAATACCTGGGATGAGACTCTCGTTTTAAACTCTCGTCTTAGTTGCTCATTCAGAATTTTATTTAGATATTTTAATTAAATAATTTATTAATACATGAGAAAAATAATAAATCTTAGAACGTAAATAATATGTAAAATGTATTATGTGAAAAATAATATATACAAGTTATTGAAGATTTTATCATTTTAATAATAAATTTGTAATTTTTTGTTATTTTCTATATTAATAATTATTTACTTAAAAATAATTTGTCAATTTAACGGAAATGTGGTTATACGTACAACGGCACAAATGTGTTAATGTTTACTGCTATATATTCAGAGTTTTTTAATTTATTTCTAACATAAGCTAAAATCTTGATATAATATTTCCAGGTATACTAAGTTAATACTACTATACATATATTATATATATGAATAATGTGAAAAGAAAAAAAATCTGAACATTAATTTTCTTTCTTGATATCTTTTTCAATAAATAAGAAGGTCACGAGTCTCATGAGTCATCAATCTCCATTGTCTCTCTATAAAAAGACCCATGCCTCGTCCTCACCTTATATGTTTTGCATGCAGCACAATCAACAACACAAAAGTGAAAAGAGGATAAACAGAAAAACTATGGAACTGGGAGCTCAAAATCACGGTAATCATACAATATATGCTATAAATACATATATTCATTTATTCATACATTATATGTACATCCATTGAAGAAAAAAATGTACATCCATTGATTCTGTTTTTCTATGCCATACAAAAATGTTTAATCTGATAACCTCTTTTCCTTATAATATTTAACTTCGTGTAACCTCCAAATTCTTAAAATCATATTTTAATTGTTTCGATTTTTAATTTTGCTACTGATCTTTTTTTTTTTTTTTTTTTTTNTTTTTTTTTTTTAACTTAGGGTGGGAAATTCTCACGCCAAATGAATTTGGAGGTTGACGAATTATAATAATTACTTTTACCAAAAATAAAAAATTATCGATAAAGTATTGTATTATTATGAAGGGAAATAGATGGTTGACAAATTAAAATATTTGATTTTTATATATAAGTACGTAATATGAACTCACGGAATGGGAATGTCTCTTTAGATGAAAAGCTATCCGTGATGTTGAACATCTTGAAGGCAATAGTATTTCTCATGCAATACACTGAACGAAACGACGTCGCAGTTGTCAATATCTCTTTGGAAGAGGAAAGATTCTTACTCCGGAACCTCACAAAATTCGCAATATTTCTCATCAAATCACTCTCTCTAAACGAGATCATCCAACTCATCAAAGAATCCGCCGCATTGATTTGGAAGCTCTTACTACAAACCGGGTCGGGTCAGGGTCCAAATATTGCCTAGTAGTCTTCGTGGGGCATATTGAATCATGGATTTGAGAAGATTTCAAAAAAATTTCAAATCCCAGCTTATTGGATTTAACATTTGTAAAAGTTAATCCAAATCCAAGGTTATTGGATTAAGGATTTGTACAAACTCCTTCAAATCCAGTCTTATTGAAAAATTGGGATTTCATTAATTAATTATAAAAAAAAGGATTTAAGATGATTTGATAGAGATTTGGTAGTTAAAAATCAGGGATTTCAAATACCACCTCAATTGATGGTATTTGGCAAAATCCCTTTAAAATCCCATCTGGTTCAAGAAACTCTTGATTAAGCAACCAATTCTCAATGTTAACTTGTTTTCTTCTTCTTCAGCTAGTTACTTTTGAATATAACGCCAAAGATAAAGTAGCCCAATGTCAACTACTTTTTGTTTGTCTCATAGTTGAAGGCGCCTAGTAAGAACAAGAAAAAAAAAAGTAGCATTCACAATCACAAGAAAGAGCCAAAAATAAAACAACCACCTAAATATAGCTTTGATCCAATTTACAGCAACAAACCAGTTTCTCACGTTAGACCAAAGCTGCAACTGCTTCTGATCTCAAACCACAAACCTTCTTTTAGCAAAAAGCACACAACTTTTTGATTGTTCACAACAACAAAAAGTTCAAATCTTGAAAAAGAAAATCATCAAAGGGGTTTCTCTCCAGGGAGATAAGAAGGAGAACCCCATTCCACTTGATTCTTCTTTCTATTAAAGATTCCACTTAGATTCGGCAAAAGCACTTTCTTTGATACCACAGATGTTCTTGTCTTCTCCAGTTTGTTATGGACAGGTTTCTGTTTCGGAGCTTTGTAATGATGTTGCGGTGATGATTCAGTGGCCATCTTCATCTCAGCTTCTGCAAGAATCCTTGACGCCGCTTCCTCTGCTTTCTTCTGATCTCTTTCGCGCCATCTCCTGAGTTCTCCTTCAACCGCTTTCTTAGCAGCATCGGCCATAGCTGCTTTCTTCAGTGCCTCTTCTGTTGCAGTCTTGAGCTTCTCAATCTCCACTTGTGTTGTCTCTAACTTCTTCAGTGTCTCGTTTTCGCTAGCTTTCACTGCTTCCACCTGCGCTAATGCAGCCGCCACTTTCATTTCCGCTAACTTATCGAATACCTCAGCCCTCTTGCTCAGTGACTTAAACTCCTCTTGAGACAGTGTGATGCTCTGACTTCCAGACTCGGATGAAGTTGAATTACGTGCAGCGTTGGTTTTTTCAGACATTGACTTTATCTGTTCAAGCGCCTTTGTCTCGGCAGCTTTCGCTTCTTCGGCTTCATCTAAAGCGACCCTTAGATGTAGCTCTGATTCTTCAAGCGCCAGATGCGCAGTCTCCGCTTCCTTCATTAGCTCATCAGCTTTGTTTCTCATTTCCTCAGCTTCTCGTCGAGCAGCTTCAGTCTCCGAAGATATCTGATTGATGGTTAACATCATATCTTCCAAAGCAGCCTTTGCTTTAGATTCCTCTGCAACACATTCTTCTAGCTCACTCTTACTTCTGCTAAGCTTCAGATGAAGATCTCCAGCCACAGATTCAATTTCAGCCTCCTTCGCTTCAACTTCACCATGCTCCGTCTTCACATTTTTCAATTCTGCTTTAAGAGATTTCACTAACTCTTGCAAAGACTTCTCTTCTTCCACAAGTTTCTCGAGTAAACCCTTAGCTTCATTCAACTCCAAACTCACACCATTAACGGAATCCATATCCGATGCTTTCGCAGTCTCCATTTGCTTCTGCAGTTCATCGATCTCGTTGTATGTCTCCGTCAACTGCACTTCAAGCTTTTTTGCAAATTCAGGGTCAAACTCATTCTTCAAAGCGAGCACTTTCTTGGCAGAATCTTCCATGCCAGCTTTATACGATTTCTGCTGAATCTCCTTCTCTGCAAATATCTCAGATTGTTCTTTTCGGGCTTGAGAACATGCAAGCTTCGTCTGTTCAACTGATTCATTAACAGCTGCAATTTCCTTTCTAAGCAACTCAATCTTCTCAGAATGAACTTTAGTCACTTCCTTAGCTTCCTCTACTTTGGCTAAAGCAACATTCTTTGTTTCCGAAATCTCATTTGAAACCTGACGGATTTTTCTCAGCTCTTGCTTCGCGGTATCAAGTTCCTTACATACCTCCCCATACTGTTCCATATCCTGAGTCTGACCATCACTACTATTAGACACAGAAACATTTCCAGGTTTCGCTTCTTCGATTAGACTCTTAGCAGCTTCAGTCGCTTTATTTGCAGAATCTCTCGACTCATTTACAGCTTCAAGCTTACGAGAAAGTTCATCAACAGTTCTTTTAGCCCATTCAAGCTCACTCAACGCTTGCTCTCTGATAGTTTCGGCACTCTTAAGCTGTTCCTTCAACTTATTCAACTCTTTCTGAGCCAAGTGAAGCTCTGTTTGCTTCACCAAAACTTTCTGCAAGCACAAACACAATTCAGATTATAAAAACCTCTTAAACACAAACTGTTAATGACACAACTCAAAATTACCTCAGCGGATTGAGGATTGGGTTTCCGAATGTGCGCCGGTTTCTCAGCAGAGAAAGCAGCTTCACCGAAAAGGTTAACCGCATCTTTAACAGATTGAAAAGGAGCACTTGTGTCAATCTCTCCAACCTCCACAATCGGAGAAGAATCTGAAGAATCTCTACGTCCCTTCTTAGCAACCATTTTGCATTTTCTTTCTTTAAAGACTATAAAAATCAAGATTCACTACCTGATACAGAGACACACACACACAGAGTTTGAAATCATTTGGTTTCCGTTTAGTAATGATTCCATTAATAGAAGATTAAGCAAATAAGTATCAAACAGTACACACACACGGATAAACCAAAACCCTAAGAACAGGTTACAATTAAGGAAAAGATTAATTAAACGAAGATCAAAAGATATTACTTTTAATTTGATCTGCTTAAACAGAATCACAAAGAATCGTAACAGATTCTATAAATCAAAGAGACTAATCGAGAATAAAGAAGCTTCTCTCCCACCGACGGAGAAATCTCCAAAACCAGCGATGGTGACTAAATATCAATTTTTACCTGATCTTTCCGGTTTGAAATTTATCGGTTTCTAGGTCGACGAAGAAGACCCAGAAACGTGAAATCGAAACCGCGCCAAGAAAATCAAGGAAAGAATCTAAAGGAGCGATCTTTTTTATTTTTCCTCTCTGAGAGAGAAAACACGATCGAGAAAGGGGAAAAAAAAAGAACACGTTAATCAGAAACAGAAAAAGATATCTCCCGTGTCGACGATGATGAATATAATCGAAAAGGGGATAAAAAGATTTGAGCTTTGAAAGAGATGAAGTTTTGAAAAAAATTTCTGTAAATCAGAGAGCAAAGTCAGTGGCGAAGGAGAGAGAAAGAGAGACAGAGAGGAGAGAGGGACAAGAAGAGGAAGTGTATTTGGTTGACAAATGGCTGCTTCTCATTGGTTACATACTTACAGGTTAACCTAATTGTTTGATTTATTTTTTAATTTTTGACAGCAACTAAGTACTATTTATATTGGACGGTGAGTAAATAATTTTTTTTAATTCGTTATTACTCTTTGTGTTAGTATAATTCGGCATTAATAAGAATCCATACAACATTGTACAATGGGAGATACTATCATTTATGTTCTTTAATTTTTATGTTGTTTTTAATGGGAGATATCATTTATGCAAATATCTAAGATAATGATTTCGATATCAAGTTCTAAGTGAGAAAATAAAGTTATTCGAATTCATAAATGTTATCGTATTATATTTATGTTTAGCATAATTTATATGATATGGCCCAGCACAAATAATTACGAGAAACTTTCTGCAAATTAAAAAGAAATTGTGAGGAGATTGATGGGCAAATAAAACTATTTCGCACGTGAACTAGACGACATGTAAGGCTAAAAAGAGAGACCTGATTATATTCATTTTGTTATATATAGGCTTGACTAGTCAAAAACTCAAAATGGGCCAAAGCCTCCAAGGATGGTCATATTGACAATGATTTGTAAGTACTTGTGTCAGTTGTGTTATATATGTATCTCACATTTAATACAAAAACTAGGTAGAAAATATCTCTCTCCTTTGCTGTAATTTTCCGTGCGAACAAACATTAACTCTTTGTTTCTTCATCAAATATGATGTTGAGGACAATACCCATCTATAATACGATTATATTACAATTTCGATAATCCATTCATATCTCTAAAACTTCATTCGAATAAATTATTAGATAACTCTATATCAAAGAGCATGTTCATCCATAAATCACCCTAGCATTGGTTAACATTGATAAATAACCAACTTTTGTATCAAAAAGTAGGTGAAAATATTTAAGCAAGATTACAATATTGATCTTTTTTCTGAGAGTGCTAATGACTTCTTATGTCGTTAAGAGTCTTAATGATAGAGGTTGAACCCTCCTGGTTGTTCACCAAATGCGTCGATTTCATCTCCGTCTTCAAGCTCAGGCTGCAATCATTTTTCTTTTCTCAACTTGATTCATACATTATTGGAATAACTTTTATGAAAAGATTAATAAATGTACCTCATTAGGAGTTTGATTGGGTTTGATCCTAATTCCATCGAAGATAAACTTAAAAGTACACATTTGTTTTCCAACTTTGTCGGAAAATGCTTGCATCATCGTACGGAGCTTAACGTCCTTCTTAATCCGGAAGTAGACACATATGTCATCCTGTTTTATTATATTGACAATAATTATAAGAGATTTTTTTTCAGTAATTATAAGAGAATTTTATTATTTAGACAATAAGAGTATGTGTTAATATACACGCATCTTAATTTTTGGGGCGGTTAAATACTAGTACGATATTTGCGGGAAAAGTATAGACATTTTTGTTCTGAAAAGTATTGTAGAAATGATAACGTATGGACAATATGTATTTTTGAATTTTTCTATCGACATATAAACAAAACTAAAAACCTAACATATCATTTTATAAACTCATACCTGTTTTAACAAAAAAAACACTATCATTTAAACTCGATGAAATTTTTGATGTAAAATACTCTCCCGTGTTTTGAAAGAGTTCTTGTTTTCACAACAGCATAACAAGAAAGTGTACTTTTTTTCTCTTCAGATTAACTTTTGAATAACTTTTTTTTATATTTTTAAGAACTTATGAAAGATTAATTTTTTCAATCAACCACGGTAAGATTTATAAAAGTACCTGACTTTTGACTGTGACGGTAATATGAGACGACGGAACCGACGGTTTCTTATCAGACGACACCGACATCTTCACTTTCTCTTGTGATGGTTGGATTGTTCTTAACTGGTTAGTTAGATGCAATATATATACACACAAACGTAAGCACAGAAATAAGTGAAGGTATAGATACAGATGAATCACATCATTAGATTTAATCTTTTAGTTTTCCGTTCCCGTTAATTTTTGTCTCCTGGGAATTGAGTATCATAATTTATTATTACTAATAGTTTGATCATCACAAACTTTTATGCACCCTTTCTAATTTTTCTCACTTTGACCGAAAGAAACGATATCAAATTAATTTTAAGTTCGATTGGTAACGAGATCAAATTATAACATTTACACTTAATACGAAACTTTCACATTTTTGTTTTCAGAATCACAGAACGGCCTCCGGTTCGTTGATTAAGGGTTTATCTATAAGTATGATCTAGTATGGGCCTATAAAAGTCCATCAAGATTTCTAACTTCAATGTGTCATGTTTGAGTTTTGTATGCCATCGTGTAACAGCAATTACTCCCTCTGTTTCACAAAAAATTTCTTTTTAGAAATATGCACACAGATTAAAAAAAAATTAAATTTTTTGTTTTTTTTAAACAAAAACATCATTAACTATATACCTAAACACAATTTGCCTAATAGTAAAACAATTGCAGAATACTAATAGTCATAAAACATAAAAAATCATTAAATTTTGCATTGAAAACCTAAAACGACACTCTTTGTTGTGAAACAAAAATGAAACCTTAAAACGACACTTTTTGTGAAACGGAGGGAATATGATTTATCAAGTTTTTGTTTACTTATTAGTCACCAAGTCCGGAGGAGCATATATCTTTCATGTTTTGATTTTTATGATTTTTTGGTTTCCATCATCTTTTTAATTAGTTAGTGTTGATTTTCTTTTTCTCATATTATTATTAACTGTGATTTATTATATGTCTTCATTTTTTTTTTCTTTTTCTTTAGTCAAATACTACTAGATATCTTTACTAAGAGCATAGGTAGTGGGAGAACACTTCATGTGTTCTACCAAATATAAAAATATTAAAAGTTGTGAACAGTATCAGAACAGTTGTAACTATTCCTCAGAACAGTTCTAGATCCAGAACTGTTCTGAGGAATAGTTACAACTGTTCTGACACTGTTCACAACTTTTAATATTTTTATATTCGGTAGAACACCTTATGGTGTTCTACCATTACCAGTGCCCTAAGAAGAATAACAAAAAGGAGCACATCATAATATATTTTAAAATCAAGGAAAAAGACACCATAGAATAATTAAAACCAAAAAAAAAAAAGACCCATGAGAATCATTACATATAGACACAGTAACTGTGTTTTTGTTTTTCTTCCGTTTTTTTTTTTTTTTTTTGGTTTTCCAATAAAGTGGCAACACGATTTTACATCATTTTTAGAAGAACAAACAACTTCAAAGAAGAAGGAATCATAATCGTGATACTAAAGGGGGGGGAAGCTCCAAATCATCTTAGGAACCTTTTTTTTTTGTTTGGGCTAATTTCAAGAAAGACAATAAAACATAAAAGAACCATTGCTTTAGATGTGTAAGCAGTGTGACTTTTTTTTGGGCAGCAAGCCAATCCATCTTTGTGTCTGTCAAGAGTCCACAGCTGGAGATTGCATGCAGCAGAGCCATTTTTTCTGAAACCAATCGAAATATCCCGTTTTGAGTGACAATGGATCAAGATTTCAAGTTAAGGAGATAAAAGAAGAAGACTCTTACAGGCTGAGGTTTACTAGGATCTCCTCCTCCAGACTTAACATGACCCTCAGTGGATTTACCAGGTGATCCGGGTTTGCCACCGGTCTTTTTCTCATCCCTAGCTTTGTTGAATATCACTGTGAAACCTTCTGCTGATGCTGGATCATTCACATCCCATTCACCAAATTTCGGCAAGGGACGACCTTTGTCCTATTGTTCACATAAAAACCAAATGGTGAAACCAAAAAACATCAAAAAACAAGTTTAATCTCGAACTCAATGTGTAACCCTTCGTGCCAATTAGATGAACTGATTGTCTATTCATATGTTGTTAAATGTATGGCTTATCTAAAATGAGTCTAAACTCTAAACTCCTGAAAAAGAAGAACGAAATCCGGTTAAAGAAAGGATAGAGGCTTAGCCTTTCTTCATTGCAAGCTAAGCAAATCTTAGGTGGGAGCAAACACAAAAGAGACAAGGCAAAGATAAACCCGAAAAAAGCATCAACCGAGTAAACAAAGATGAGAACTTAACCTTTTATATCATCAAGTATCAGGAAAATGGTTTGTACAATTGACCAAACTAATCATGTTTCCATTTTTTAGCAAACATTATACACAACAAGTCAAAAAGATTACCAGAACCAAACCATAAGAGAAATTCAAAAGTTCCAAACAACTTTATTATCCATTTGATTAGGTGAGAAAATCATAAACCCAAGTTTGAAACTCTAGTGATTTCAATTTTGTCTCTAAATAAGCAAACAAATCCACAAGGCAAAAAAGATCTTTTGCTTGTCCCTAAACAATGCCACACAAATATTCATGCCTCTTTCACTATCAAATGAATCAAAGAAACAATCTGGAAAAAAAAAAAGATAAGCTAACACGAGACAACAACTTCTCTGTATCAACCCTTATTTCATCTCAAATCCAAAATCAGAAACTCTAAATCAAAATTTAAGCTAACAGAGAAATCAATCCCCTTTTAAAAAACCAAAAATCTAAGCTTAATCAATCAAATTCAGAAAAGGTACAAAAATCAAATAAAACCCGAGATCCAGAATAAGGATGATCAGATTCAGCAACAAGACAAATAGCTCATCAGAATCACAATTTCACATCTGATTGTTTTCTTTAATCAACATATCTAAGATTTCAACAAAAAATTTCGAGGGAAATAAAAGAAATAACAAAAACCCTCCAATCAAAATGAAACATAGAATCATCTAACTCATCAAAATGAAACTAAAATTCTCAAAACCATTACAATCGAATTGAAAAGTGTTCTTCTCTTAAGCAAAACAGAAAAATCTTAAAAAAAGAGAGGAGATTTAAACGTACCGACATGACGTCTGCAGAAAGGAGGAAGATTTATCCCAAGAAAAATGGAGAAAACGATTCGGAAAATAGGAGAAGAAGCCGCCGAGAAAACCAAGGAAAGTGAGAGAAAAATATTTGATCGGAGAAGAGAAGAGAGAGAATCTGAAAAGAGAGAGACTTTTCTTTTTTTTGTTTTTTTTCTTTCTTTCTAAAAATTCTTTTTTGCTTCTTCCTTTCTCTTTATTTTATCTCGGTGCGGTGTCTGTAACGGTTTATATAAACGGAGTTAGAACCCAAGTGACGTGAATAAACAAATGTCTTTGGTTTTTTTAACGGAAAGATGAGCTGGCTAACGACTGTTAATTTAGAGCATATATGTTGGTTCAGACCGATGCAAAGCAAGTGACTTGCTGGCACTGTTTTGTCTTTTTGCATTAATTCTCTTTTTTTTTTTTTTTATAGCTAAAAAAAGTTATTTCATTTATTATTATTTTAATAGATTATCATTTTAATCATGACAAAAAAAAAAATTATCGTTTTAATCATTCACAGATTTCAATTGGCTACACTTATTTTCAGTTTTATAAGATATCTGAAACGATTTTGCTTTTCTCAAGTAATGAAACTAGCTAGCTGTTCATTGTAATTAGAGATTAGACTCTAATCAAGTGGCCTATTTGATAAAGAAATATGATTAGTTTAAGTAAATAATACTAATAGTCTTTTTCGTACCAACGATTGTTGTTTTCGACAAAATTCTTAATCTAAAATGTCATCCGTCATCACTCATCTACCAATTTTACCAAACTATATCTTAATCCACTTGCCTGTATTATTAATGTTTTAATTTTTCTAAATAATACAGATTTGGTAAATTTAATAATTATTTTGCTGAATATCAGCTGCGACATATTGTTTTCAAAAGTATTTTTGTTTAGTTCCAGTGGGTGTAACCAAGTTTTGTATAATACTATTGATCTATTTGATCTAAATAAAACTGTTAGCAGACTAACAGACAATGAACACATTTAAACATATATAATACTATATGTGTTACAGGAGGCTCACGAGTGCGTACTGCAAAATGGAACAAATCCAGTGATGCAATCTGACGAACTGTTAGATTCTGTCTGCATCAAGATCCATCAGACACCATCCCAACACAACAACTAGTTTCTCGTTGTTCCGACATATTCATCAAAAAAAGATTCCTCAAAGACACAGAAGAAGCTCTTTTTGCTTCCATGGCTCTGCATCATTTTCCCTGAACCATTACCTCAATTGGTTTTGGTGAAGTCCAGATTGATTACAGCACATGAAATGACAACACAGCTCCAGCTATTAAGAGATTGTTCGTCCTCCTGCTTTGTATCTGTAAAGAAAAGAAAAATGTAAGAACCAACAAACAAACAAAGTCTCAAGATCTTTAATGCAAGTGGAGTAAAGACAGCGTTTACAAACCCACCTGGATGTTTAAGAGATTCAATCAAAGTCTCCTGATATTTCTTTGAGTTGTATTTGTCAGAGAAAGGAGCCAGTAAGGTAGTTGTATTTGGAGTAAAGACAGCGTTCTCTGTCTTGCTTGTCTTGTTCTGTATAACAGTACAAGCTTAAATGCCTAAGCTTCTGGAACTGACTGGCACTCACATCAAGAACTATGAATGAAAGAAGAGAAAACAAAATAATCACTACGACGCATAATTTATTGCCAATCAGAGAGGAGAAGAATGAGTAAGATGCATACTGTCAATCAGACAAGCTCAAGGAGCTTTAGCTGGTTCCTCCAGAGAACATTACTATGCACATCCAGCTCTTCACGACGATAAACTGCGATATCATTTGGAAAAGTAGAAAACACAAGAGATAAGAACAGTATCTAAGGGTTTCAGAAAGAGTAACAAACATAAGGATTCGGAACAAACTGTGTTACAGAGAAGCAAATGCTTGAGTTAAGATTCGAACTTCATTACAAACTTATAGAAGGACCATTTTTTTTATAAATGCTTCAGGCTAACACTAAGATTTGTTCAAATCAAACGTTAAGATGCTTTTTTGCACATTCCTATATTATCTCTCTAAGTCTCTAAAACGTTTTGTGCTTAGCAAACCAAAACAAAGAGATAGGGGATGTGAGGGTTTGAAACAGAGATCAAAGAGATATAGAGAATTCAAACCTTGAAGAATAAGTGAGAATTCAACACACTCTCTACGGCCACGTTCACAACATAGCTACATCTTATATATGTGAGACCAGAGACCACCTTAGATCTAGGGCTTCTCCAAAACGCTCCATTTTTGAATTCACATAGAGACAAATTGTCTTTCTTGGCCACCAATGCAAAGCCTCCTTGTGGTGGCCAAAGAAGCATGACTCAACCATAGTTTAGTTTACACTTAAAGCTTGACAATTTGGTAACATGGCGGCGCATTCAGGTACTGATCCATTAGTAGATGGTTCTCGATCGATATGGTTGTTAATTTCCCTTCAGTGGTTCTGATTTTATATTCTTCACCAGGAAGTTAGGGTTTTTCTTTTCCCTGATTTTATCATGTGTTCTCTCTGATCTATTGTTTGATATGCCTATTTTTAGAGAATGAGAAGGATCCTGCATTTGAGCTCCACCTTTTCCTGGACTTGGAGCACACTCGTGTTCTTCCTAATCAAGTGTCCGGTTTAGCAAAAAACATTGAAGCTTCTCTACAAACCGTAGATGGAAGGTATTACCTCGCCGACAAGAAAGTTGCTGTAGGAAGTTCGAATCTTGATTTTTTTCTTGAAGACGAAGGTTTCTATTTGGTGGACGCACTTTGCTTCTCTAAAACACCGCTAGTTTTCGCGTTCCAACCGCAACCCAAGTGGTAACCAAAAATAGGCTAACTATTACCTTTTATAAAAACCCAAGTAAATAGAAGCCTTTTGATCTTCAAGAACCCTGGCACCATCACCATCATCATCTTCTACTTCTTCATCATCATCTTTATTCTTCTTTTTTTTTATAAAATATATGTATTTATTCATTTCAAATTCATAGCAGCAGCCATATTTCTGAGCTTCTGTGATATTTCAGCAAAGGATGGTCTCTCTGTTGGCTCAGAGGCCCAACAACTTTCCATCAATCCCTTCCACTCTGGATCACACCACTGTGGGATTTTTGGACGCAATGTGTTATTCACTATACCTCCTGTGATAAAAAAACACACCAATCTACATGTCTTAGTTTCATTACTCTTATCATTCGCAAGTATACATATATAAGATAAGCAAGGGGAGGTGTAGTTACCAATTATGGAAGCACAGTGCATGTCTGCGTAAGGTTCTTCACCAGTGAGTAATTCCCACATTACAATCCCGAACGAGTAGACATCAATCTAATCGAAAGAAACATGCTTGGTTAGTTGACTATGAGATTCGATCCAGTTAGAGGATGGAACAAAAGCTGCAAACGTCTATAAAAAAATTAATTACCTTTTCAGAGACCATGTTGCTTTTCCCACTCAAGAGCTCAGGTGCCATCCATGGCAAAGTGCCACGAACACCTCCTGATACTAGAGTCTTCTGTTTCACCTTCGATAACCCCAAATCACCAATCTGGAAAAGGAAAAAAAGACAACATTTATGAGAAATATATAATAAGCTTATTCTTTGTTATCTGGGAGATCAGATGAGCAAAAACGTAACCTTGCATATAGGACGCTGAGGATCTCTCATGTTCACAAGAAGATTCTCACACTTCAGATCGAAATGAACAATGTTCTTTCCGTGCAAATACTCCATACCAAATGCAGTATCCATGGCTATGATGAGTCTTTTGCGACGATCAATAGTTCTGGAGGAGTCAACCAATGTGATATCAGATAACCTGAATATGCTAGGCTCATAGTATATAATGCATGAACATGTGAATTTTTAAACCTGTCTTTCTTCTGCAAGAACTGTTTCAAAGATCCATTAACCATGAACTCCGCTACAGTTGCTAGAGAACCATCAGGACCATCACGAACTATCCCATAGAACGACACAACGTTTGGGTGATGCAATGAGCTCAATAACAAGGCTTCTTTCCAAAAGTCTTCTATCTGCAACAGCAGAAAAGCAGTAAGAGAATTATACTAGACTTGAGCATTGATGAAAATGTTCAAATTCAACTAATAATAAAGGAACTAAGTTTTACCAATCGTTCCCTTTCAGAAGGTTTGCCTGCAAAGCAGCTGGCTTTTATTCTCTTTATTGCAACATCTGAGCCTTTCCATTTTCCATGGTAAACAGATCCATATGTTCCATGGCCTAACTCCCGGATCTCCTCCAGATCATCGTTTCTTATACTCTAGATGGAGAAGGTGAAAACCAAGAAAACAAAGTCAAAAGGACTAGAAATTTGTTTGCTTTCAGAATTCTATATGACGGTTTAAGCATAAAAACCTGTAGTCCTCTGGATTTAGCTTCAACCTCAGCCTTTGTTTGCTCAATCTTGAAATTGTTTGAGTTATCGCTATCAGAATCTACCTCATGTTCATCTTGAGCATTCTGGAAAACAAAAAGTTGTTGCAAAATAAAAGTCAGAAGAAAGGAAAACACCCTAAGGCCCCCATAACAGGTTAACATCTCAGAATGCTCACCATATGCTCTGATTCATTTTCCACCAACTCCGGTTTCACTTGATCTTTGGTTTCTTCTGGATGAGCTTTAACCTCAGCGGCTCCTTCAAGTGCCGCCTTCTTCACAGATTCAATTAACTCAGGCAAGAAACTCAAACGCTCAACTGATAGCTCTGCCCCTTCAGGAGTAGCAGCAGAAGGACTAACTTCTACCAGGTTCCCCATATCTTTCTTTCCTTCAGTTAAGGGTTGAGGCTTATCTAGGTAAGGAACACCGTTTGAAACACCAGTATCGACATAGTTAAATTGTTCACCTCCCTGAGCAGACTTGCTTTCCACCGGCCTCACAACTTCAACACACTCTGGTGTCTGCATAATTGGTGCAGCATTGAGGTTTGTCTGTAATACTGGCCCAGACAAAGGCTCATGCACCTGTAAATATTCGTTATGTACAGTCAGGTTCTCAGATGGCACCCAATTTGCGGAGGGAGGACATTCCATCAAAGGCTGGCCAAGGGAGGACATTCCATCAAAGCCTGAAATCCTTTGCGGAGAACCCACCAAAATACTTTGATTCTCCATTCCAATAGAATACCTAGAGGCAGTTTCTATTGGATTCCTGATAATAGTCTGATTGACTGTGCCATTGACTTGCATGGGCAAGCCTGGAGGACCAGCTATAGGATTGTTCTGCCAAATATTTTGTTGAGTGTGCATATGGCTACGACCTGCTGAGTGGATACTTTCAGGTCCTGGAGGATAGAGATTATTCCCATAATGAAACCCACGTTCCTCAGCAGATGGGATAGCCGAATTCAGGGGAATGCCACCAAGTGGTTTATCATGAAACCCTTCATTGGAAATTTCATGTCCAGCTCGGTGACCAAGAGGATAATTCATCCCAGGGCCATCGGGAGTGTAATGATCATTTGGTCTTCCAACATTAGAAATATGGGGCCTTCCTTCCTCAATCTTTGGAGGATTAGAATTGACCTGTTGTTGAACCATCCATCCTCTTTCATGTCCAAAGGTCTCATTTGGATAAGCTCCGTGATGAGTGGGTTTCGGGTATGTGTTAAGCAGGAAACTTTCCCTGTTTGGTGGACACTGCGCACAATGAACCGGTGGAAATCCATTGTTGCCTATATTAGGCTGCTCCAAAAGCTGATGGTTCCTATGATACGGTACACGACAGTTCTCGCATACATTACCACCTTCATAGCCACCTGGACCACCGTGAAGAACATTCCCAGGAAAACCTCCTTTACTCTCAGGTGGCGTTGCTCCAGCTGGGACCCACACCACACTGTCAGGAATTTGTGCCTGGTGCTCATATAAAGGATGATGACTTGCTTGCGACGGCCTCGCATACTCCTCAGGCATTCTATCAAACCCCTTATCAGGAATTTCCCCATATGGCATTCGAAAACGAGCAGAAGAAGGCGAAGATGGAAATTCCTGAAAAGTTCTAGGATCATGATGTCCATGGTGCCGAGGAGAATAGTAAGGACTCCATGTACCTTCTACTTCACCATACCTCGGTGCAAGCATCTGTCCCGAACCTACACGAGGAATCCTGAGCTGATGAAGATTACTATACTGCGCAATAGGTATCTCGTTGCCCCTCTGGCTACCACCACCAGTATCAATACTCAGATTCAACATCGGTTCCACCATAGGAAAATCATCATTGAAATTGAAACGAGGCGAATCAGGATACTGCTGCAGCTTCCTAAAGTCTGTCCCTTCGATCAAATTATTAAGAGCATCAACATATCTCCTCTCAGATTCCCTCTGATCATCACGTTCCACATAATGCGAAGAACCATCCTGCTCAGGAGACGAAAACAGAAAGATCCTAAGCCTAGTAAACCCATCTCCTGAATCTAACTTATCATATTCCTCCATCATATTCGTAACATCATCATCATTCACAACTGAAACCAAAGCATCGAGATCCTCATCAGGCTGCTGATATTTCAACACAGCTGCACCGTCATGAAGCTCTCTCATCTTACTCATCAACTCCTCATACCTAATATCTCTATTCACACTGGCAATCCTCGTCTCTCCTCCTACATACCTCAATTTCCCATCCTGAGGACGAGGCAATATACTGCCTAAGAAGCTACACAGGAACTTAACACGATGCGGCTCATCGTTCAAGCTAGAGACTGGACTAGTGACTGAAGACGAGTTCAGAGAACCTGAATCCATGACGAAATCTCCTCAGAATCTGATTATTATAATAATTATCTTCCTGTTCTTGAATCACCAAGCTCGCCTTATTGCACCTGAGAATTCAAATCCGCCGATACGTTCATTTCGTGCCAAATCTCAAAACCACGATGACAACAGAACTTTGGAGTCGTTCGCTGACAATAACAGTTGAAATGATTCTCCATTTACAAGATTGCGTACGAATCCTCACAAAGCATCAACACTTATCTGATAAAACAAAAAAAAACACAGACATGCGTATACACATCATCAAACCAAAGGATACGGATGAACAACGACATACTAAAAGATGATCAATTTCAATCAAATCACCTAAAATCTCGGAGAAAAAAAGACGAATTTCAAGCAACCCTCGATTTAAAAATGCGTAATTTAGATTACTCATGCTCAGATTCCGCACTCTGATATTTATCTGAGTTTGAATGGACACTCAAGGCGAAATCTGAATCGGGAAATTCGGTTGGATTATTAAAGAGAGAAACCCAGAAAAGATTTATATGAAAGAAAAAGGGAAAATTCATCTCAAATCCAAAATCAGAAACTCTAGATTACAACAAAAATATTCGACGGAAAAATAACAAAAACCCTCCAATCAAAATGAAACGTAGAATCATCTAACTGAAACTAAAATTGTCAAGACCATACAAATCGAATTCAAAAGTGTTCTCTTAAGCATATATATTAAAAACAGAAAAATCTTTTAAAAAAAGAGAGGAGATTTAAACGTACCGACGAGAAGAAGCCGCCGGGAAAACCAAGGAAAGTGAGAGAAAATATTGATCGGAGAAGAGAGAGAATCTGGGATAAGAAAAAGAGAGAGACTTTTTTTTTTGTTCGGAAAATTCTTTTTTGCTTATTATCTCGGTGCGGTGTCTGTAACGGTTTATATGAACGGAGTTAGACCCAAGTGACGTGAATGTCTTTGGTTTTTTTAACGGAAAGATGAGCTGGCTAACGGCTGTTAATAGAAAGCAAGTGACTTGCTGGCACTGTTTTGCCTTCTTGCATTAATTCTCGTTGTTCCGAGATATTCATCAAAAAAGATTCCTCAAAGACACAGAAGAAGCTCTTTGCTCCCATGGCTATTAAGTCCAGATTGATTACGGCACATGAAATGACAACACAGCTCCAGCTATTAAGAGCTTGTTCGTCCTCCTGCTTTGTATCTGTAAAGAAAAGAAAAATGTAAGAACCAACAAACAAACAAAGCCTCAAGATCTTTATGGAGTAAAGACAGCGTTTACAAACCCACCTGGATGTTTAAGAGATTCAATCAAAGTCTCCTGATATTTCTTTGAGTTGTATTTGTCAGAGAAAGGAGCCAGTACGGTCGCAGCTTCACTGTACTCTTGCTTGTCTTGTTCTGTATAACAGTACAAGCTTAAATGCTTGAGGTTCTGGAACTGACTGGCACGCACATCAAGAACTATCAATGAAAGAAGAGAAAACAAAATAATCACTATGACGCATAATTTATTGCCAAATAGGGAGGAGAAGAATGAGTAAGATGCATACTGTCAATCAGACAAGATCAGACAAGCTCAAGGAGCTTTAGCTGGTTCCTCCAGACAGCGTTACTATGCGCATCCAGCTCTTCAAGACGATAAACTGCGATTTTTATCGTCTGGAAAAGTAGAAAACACAAGAGATAAGAACAGTATAAAAGGATTTCAGAAAGAGTAACAAACATAATGATTCAGAACAAACCGTGTTACAGAGAAGCAGATGCTTGAGTTAAGCGAACACTAATTTGCTTAGATAAGCGTCAACTCTTAAAGCTTGTTCGGAAGTTATCCCTTCTTACTTTGCCAGGCCTTCAGCTTCTCCAAGACCATTTCCAAGGTTTTGTGTGAATCTTGTGACAAGCTCATGGATAATATGAATCCTCTTGCAAATATATCTTTCAAGATGATATCAGTCCCAGAGAATTCGGTTCCTTGGGAAAGTATTCCACTGATGAGAGCTTTGTAAGTAGTCACATTAGCTAAAAAGCCACCTCGTTTCATCTCTTCATAGAGTTCAAATGCATCTGCCATATCACCTTTAGCACAAAGTCCAGTAATCAACACATTGTACGACACAAGATCAAACTTCATCCCACAATTTCTCATGACGACTCTCAATTCCAGGGCCTCAGTAACATCCCCATTCTTGCAGAACATGTGCATTAGAGTAGTGAAACTAGCAATAGTCGGAACCAAATTTTTTTTCAGCATGGACCGAAGAAGCAGTGTTGCTCCTTCAGCCTTACCGCATTTTGCAAGCGCTCTCACCATTGCACTCTCAGCTACATTAGGCGGGCATATCTTATGTGCTATCATCTCTTCCTTCACCACAAACGCAGTCTTTATATCTCCCACTCTACAAAGACCATTAAGCAGACCAATGTACTTTCTACACTCGGGAGATAGACCTTGCTTCGACATTTCGTGCAAAAACATGCGAGACTCCAGGAATCTGTGGTTCCTGTTGAGGACGCTTAGAATGGCGTCACAAGTACTTTTGTCAAGGGAGATTCCCAGAAAAGTCATGACATTAACTAGATCAAATGCCATGTTGATCTTTCCATTTGCACAACACTTGGAGATTAGCATGTTGAAAGTATACCTGTCAACTTCAACACCTCGGCATATGAATGCTTTCAAGATTTTAAGACCAATCTCCAACATGTTGGATCCACAAATCCCGAGGACAAGAGAATGGCACGTGAGCTTGTCAGGTACAATGCCATTCAGTAACATGGATCTATACAACATAAAGCTTGTTGATACGTCTTTCCTCTTTGAATATCCATGCAAGAGAATATTGTAGGTAGTCAGATTAGGACCTTGGTTCCCCATTTCAGAAAGTAGGTCATTTGTCTTCTCTATTTTCCCCATCCTTGAGTAACCATCAATCACTGCATTTGTTGTGACAGCATCAGGGGAGAGGCCAAGTTTCTCCATTTGTTCCTGAAAATAAAAACCAGCTTTCCACTGGCCCGCCTTGAACATACCATCCACGAAACAGGTATACATCACCTTGTTGGGAAGTAAATTACCTCGAGCCTCAGCTTCCTTAGCGAAAAGTATGGCAATAACAGTCTTGCCCTTCTTACACAACCCAGAAATAAGACTGGTATATGTATAACTGTCAGGAAGAATGCTTCGCTGCACCATCTCATCAAAAAGAGAGACAGCCTTGTCCAAGTTCCCTGATTTACACATCGCAGTGAGTAGTGTGTTGTACATTACAGTATCAACAGCTGCAGGAACATCATGGAGGCTTTTCAAAAACTTCTCTGCCTCTCTCAAATGCCCACCTTTGCATAAACCCTTGAGCAGACTACTATATGTGAAGAAAGATGGATGACGACCTACTTTGGTCATCTCATCAAATATAGAGAACGCTTTTAGCCCGTCACCCGAGCTTCCATACCCATTGATAAGAGAATCAAAGCTAACAGCGTTAGGGATAATACCATCACTTGTCATACAACGCATCAATTCTTCTGCTTCACCCACCTTACCAGCTCTACATAGCGAAGTGACAACTATATTTAACGTGAACTGGTCTGGGGTATGGCCCTCGAGGATCATAGCTTCATAAATTCTTAATGCTTCCTTTAAGCATCCCATCTTGCAACAATTGTATATCAGGGTTGAGTAGATGATGTGATTTGGACTAAGACCAGCTCGGTAAATTCTACACAATATCTCCTTAGCAGTTTTAAACCTTCCCACCTTGCAAAATCCATTTATAAGTGCAGAGTATGTGACAATATCAGGATCAATACCATCTTCGCTCATTTCATTAAGCATCACAACTGCCTCATCGAATAGCCCATTTTTGCATAAACCATCAATTATTCCAGTGTATGTTATTCGCCCAACAGAGATCCCATTTCTCTTCATTTTCATGTAAAAGCCTCTCGCTAGGTCAAACTCTGCATGCTTGCACAACCCATATAAAAGTACACCATAGCTAACTTCAGTTGGTATAAGACCTTGTTCTTCCATCATATAAAACATCTGCAAAGCCTCTTTAAAGTTTCCCTCACTAATGTGTCCATCAATCAAAGTATTGAAAGTAACATGATTCGGAGAAAGTCCAAAGGTTAACATCTCGTTCAAAAGTTGACGAGCAATGGGTACCTTTCCTTCATTAGAAAAACCGTTAATAAGCGTATTGTACGTGACTTCGTTGGGGTAGACCATCCTCTTCCTCATTTTCTTCAGCAACAAATAACCTTTGGCACTTCTATTGTTTCTGCACAAATCGTGGATAAGCATATTATACGTACAGACATCAGCGTCGACCCCTTTCAACTTCATGTGATCTATAAGCCCAATAGCAGCTTTAAATCTTCCCTTTTTACAATACCAATGTAGCACAGTATTGTATGTAACTATAGTTGGGGCATAACCACTCTTCTCCATCTTTTCCATGAGATAACACGACTTTTTAAAGTTTCCCTCAGCACAGAGCACGTTAATTAGTATATTGAATGTAGCCACGTCGGGACAAATCTTCCTGTTAAGCATTTCCTTCAAGAAAGACCAGACTGACACATCCCCATCATTCTTTACAACGGAACCTAGCATTGTATTACAAGTATAAACAGAAGGGTTAAACCCGTAAAGACCCATCAAGCGAAATATTTCCAGAGAATCTTGAATCATTCCTTCTCTCAAATATACTCTAATCAAGATGTCGAAAACAGAAGGGTTTGAATTGCAAAGCCGGTACGTGGTCATCAAAGCACCAAAAGCAAAGCTCGATTTACCACTCATCCAAGTTAATTCCTTCAAGATGTGCCTTGCAGGGTCATACATTCTAGCTCTAACGAGTATATGTGTCGTAATACAGAACAGCTGAACAATATGGTCAGTCTCCAAACCGGGCTGCTTAACTACCCATTTAAGAAACTTCAAAGCCAGCTTCCCATGAACTGGTCTAAGACGAGCCTGTCTATAATCCATATGATTTAGTGATCCCCAACGGTCAATTGTAAGAATGTTATATATGCTCTTCTCCATATCAAATCCTGTTTCATAAAGCCCCAACAAGTTCAAATCTTTAGCAAACCCATCAAGAAGATTCAGGAAAAAAAAAACATTACAGGATACAAAATTCAGCAAAAGCAACCATTATTTTTCACCACAGTTCTAAATATCGAATTTTTAAACCTCTAATCAGAATCATGCCATGTCCTATACATGTACAGCTTGAATTGATTAAGAAACAACTCTGGAAACGCAATAAGAATATGAAGCAACCAAATAAAGAAGACAAACTCACCAGAGACACCAAATGCTTGGTGAGTAGCATAATCATCTCGTTTCGACTGTTTTACAGCGCCGGAAGAAAACCCAACTCGAGAGAAACATCCGAATTTCGAAAAACTGAGGCGCAACAGAGAGGTAGCTCCATTTTTATAAGAAATTAAGCTCGAGAAACCAGACATGGCTGCTTCAGCTTCTTCAGACTCTCAATTCAAATTGTTTCTCCTTCTTCGCTGTGTGTAGTCTCTCGCTACCAGTGGAAACAGCTGGAAGCGTAATTGGGCCAAAAAGTCAAAAGGCCCGTTTAAACTAATGGGCCTTTTGGTGTAAGCCTACTCAACGTGTCAATCTAAATCAACACGTGCCTAAATTTGACGAAACACAACAAAATGGGTCCCCGTAACTAGTGGGATCTCATGTTAACGGACGGCTGAGATGAAGCAGCAGGAGCGTAGGGTTTGGTGAGCTGTCGATGACGAACTTAAATATTTGCCTTGTTCATTTAGGTGAAAGCAACTTCCGAGTTTCACGCGTGGCTAGATTTTATCCATTTTTCAGGTAAATTCTTTATTTGTAACATTTAAAAAACACATTATTACAATATGCATTGCTTTTATTGTCATCAATGGAGACTTTTTTGCTCAACCATTTGTAAGAAAATTTAATACAATGTATAAATCTTCAAAACAAAAACAAAAACGTCGGATTAATTAATTCATTCAGTTTTTCTCATTTATAAATGATATGTTTACTCTCTTATTCACTTTAAAAAGATTAGTTGAAGTGGTATTGTATTGTTCCTAATGAAAATAAAAAGCGAAATAAAATTGAAACTATAATATTAAATGTGAAAGCGAAAAGGTAAGAGAGTTAATGGGAGAATCTCCAATATTGTAGAAACGTCCAGATTGATGACTTTAAGTAATCTGAGGACCATTTTCAGCTTCGTTTTTCATTCACCCACACTAGCCGGTCTCCACCTCCAATCACCGGTTGTAGCCAGTAAAACTCATCCTCTCACTATAAATCACAGTCACAGGACTCACACCGTCACTGCTTACTTACGCCGCACGTCACAACTCTTTTTCTTCATCTTCTTCTTAAGTTCATTCCGGAGAAGAAGATGGAAAATGTTGACAGAAGAAAGAGAGCACAACCCGGGATTAGCAAAAATACAGTTTTGCCCTTGTCGGGAGTGTGCTCTCTTTCCTTCTGCCACCATCATCGCGCATTGCGCATGTTATGTGATCGTGTGAGCGTATGTTATGTACTCTACATAGATACTCTGATAGCTTCAAAAAGGTTTCTTCAGTATCAAGGAAGGTACGCAATTTGATTCAATCTTTAATGATCTTGATTGCTCTGTAAATCATTCCAGATTTAGAAAATGAGTTTTTGTTCTAGATTCTGAGATAGGGTTTATATGAAAACAGAGAAACCTAATCGTTCAATATAAACTCATTGAACCAAAGGCCACACAGTGTTATACAAAATCAAACAAATCAAATGAAAGAATTAAAAGAGATATACTAAGATACAACGTATACGATGCTGTCGTCTCCTTCTTCATCTTCTGAAACAATGTCATCAAGACTTAACCCACATGAGAAAGACAATGTAGGTTTCTTCTTAGGAACTGGACTAGGCTCAACCTCATTGTTAAGTATCTGAAGAACACGTCTCATAGATGGTCTCTCATTACTATCTGGGTGGGCACATTTAAGACCAACAAGCAACAGTTTCTTCATCATTTCTTCATCAAACTCACCTTTCAATCTCTCATCCACAGCTTCAAGAACTCTTCCTTCACTGTGCAATCTCCAAACCCAATCCACTAGATTCACTGTCTTTTGACTCTCTGGTTCTTTATCTATTGGCCTTCTCCCACAAGCAACCTCTAGAATCACCACTCCGTAGCTAAAAGCATCTGTTTTCTCAGTCGCAGTGCCGTATTGGAGATACTCTGGTGCGAGATAACCCATTGTACCAGCGGTCAAGGTTGAGACAGGGCTCTTATCATGCTCAGTGAGTCTAGCTAGACCAAAATCGCCGAGCCTTGCGTTGAAGTTTATGTCAAGCATTATGTTGCTTGTCTTTATGTCTCTGTGAACCACTTGCTGCTCGCACTCATGGTGAAGATATGATAAAGCTGAAGCTAAACCAATCGCTATGTTCAGCCTATGTGACCAGTCAAGAGCCACAGCTCCTGTTTCTGATTCTTGATACAGAATCTTGTCAAGACTTCCATTAGGCATGAACTCATAGACTAGAAGCAATTCACCTTTCTCGTTACACCAACCCTGCAACTGAACAAGATTCTTGTGTCGCAAGCATGCAATGATCGATAACTCTGCCAAAAACTCAGTTTTACCTTCAGTTGAGTTATGTCTCGACCTTTTCACAGCAGAGATTGTCCCAGAGGAAACAAACATAGCTCTGTAAACATTCCCAAACGCTCCCCTTCCAATAACTCTACTCGAGTGAAACCCTTTAGTAGCCGTGTAAAGCTCTCTGTAACTAAACTCTCTTAAACCTGTGATTAGCTCAGTCTTAAGCTCCTTCTCTGCTTTCACACTTTTCCATCTCTTCAAAGTAAAGTAGCCAAACACTGAGAGAGCTAAACAGAAGAACACCGGACAAGAGATACCAAGTCCGATAGCAAGATTTTGTCTATGTCGCCGCTTCTTACTCGGTATAGCCACAGGATCATTCACCACAGAACTATCTGAAACGTTGTGAGGATGATTAGATTTCGATCTCACCGGAAGAAACCCAGAAGTCTTGAAACTCCAATTCTCAATCAGATGAATCTCTGTGCTTCCTTCTGTTGAACCTGAGAATCCTACATACATCTCACCGTTCAAGAACGGAGAAAGATCAATCTTCACTGATAAAAGAGGCTTCTCTGGCTTCTTCGTCGTCGTAATTGGATCTGTATAACTCAAGAAGACGTTCAATAAACGCAAATCGTTCTTGTAATCGATCCAAGAAGTGATCGATTTCCCAGATTTGAGATCAATCTGAGACGAAATCGAAGGATCTGATGTTGCGATTGAGTTCAAACTATCGACATCTAAACCAACGTGATTACCGCTTGGATCATTGAAATGAGGATCCAATTTGGTATCGAATTCGATAGCGACGAATCGATTCTTCATCGGCTGAGATGAATTGACGAGACCTAAATAACCACCGGGACTTCCTAAAGTATCGTTATCGTGAGAGAGGAAGAAAGAGAGTCCATCTCCGGCGGAGGTTGGATTTGGGTTTAGGTTTTGAACGGAGAAGGAGAAGTGAGTTGAGAAAGACGCCGTGGTGTTTGAATCCGGATCGTAAAAACGGATCGGAGTGTTGTAGATTACTGTACCGGAGCTTGTATCAGGAACACCGAGCTCTCTTGTAAGTCCAACGACGCCGTTTCGGAGATGTGAATCGCCGAGGAACGTGAGGTTACGAATCGTGAAGGATTTGAATGTGAAATTCACGTTATCGGATGATACGAAGATTGGTTTCGACATGGAAAGAGCTGTTATCCATGTGAAGAAGAGAACAAGAAGCTTTCTTGAAAGAGACATTAGAGGGAGAGAGTTTGGTGTACTGTGGTGGGAAAATGGATTCGAATTGATGAATATGAAGAAGATAAGGGTATATTTGTAAATTTAGTGATATGGTGTTGCAACGGTTATGGTGAAGATACGATGTCGTTTTGAAGGTGTGGGAACAAAAGTGGAGGAGCGGGTCGGGTGGGGTCTGGTACATGGGCACTAAAATCAAACTGACCGTTTTAATGGCATCTTAAGCGCCATCACGTGCATACAATATATGGTCGAATGATTCATTTAATTATTTGTCTATAATGGATTATTCAATTTGACTCACCCACTAGTGTTGACTGTTTACTGTTTTTAGCCCACAATACAACAGTATCTTTGAAAAAAAAATTAATACGAGTTTTTTGTTGTTATATAGTCTACTGATCACATTTCACACAATTAACTTATCAAACAATGTTTTACTTGATCGTTTTGAATATGTTGTATGTGATTCTTTCTACTGTATGTGGCTGATATGTATGTATATCTTTAAAATTTTAACAGTAATCAACCGACAAAAAAAATCATGATTTTAAGAAAATATGTTGTGTATTAGTATTAGCCTTAGCATTTTTGATAGATATAATTCAACTCACATTGGATCACAACTGAACTGACAAGTTAAAGCAGCATTTCCTAAGGTTGCAATAGTGAGTCTATGACCCAAATCATATTCTACAGTTTTGAATTGTTTATTAAGTTCCAAAATCCGACAGTAACTAATAAGTATAATTAAGAGATCGTGATCCAAAAAGTTATTTTAGCGAAATCCACTATTAAAAAATAGCGAGAATTTGGTTGGTTGAAAAGAACAAATCTCTTGCTTTCAGCACCTGGCTCTTTCCACTAGGAAAATCAACAGAGCCTATGAATAATTTATAAAATAGAACTAGCCGTTATGTATATGAACATGAGCGTCAATGTTGATGACTAATTGATTATTACATTACCCATTCACTAATCCTTAAGAAAGCAAAAACAGAATCTTGACAGATTCGATTTTGATAATAGGATATAACTACAATAAGTAAAAGAACAAAGAGAGTGGATTCACAAACTACACTATAAACTTAAGCTTTATGCTACTAAGGTTTATTAACCGCGTTTCCAGCAGACAATAAGGAACTTGAAACACTGAGAATCTGACCTTGGCTTCTCATAATTGACGCTATCTTGATTGAAACTTTCGCGGCAAAAGAACTGAGAGATTCAAAACAAAACTATCCATAAGTATGGCGAAAACTATGAAACTTTTTGCTATTAAGTGTAATTGAGAGATCTTACCTTTACTCATATCCCAGGCGCTTTCTGCAGGGAGAGTAGTATTGGGATCAAGGTTTTGTTGGGAAATGACAGCGAGCAGGACATTGCTCTTGCTGTATAAATAAGACGCGTTGGGGTAAGCAAATCGTAAACACTAATGAGGGATGAACATTAACGAGTGAGAGAGCAATTCAGAAACAAAACCTGGCCCAAGTAGGAATGAATTTTTTGTTTGACATGTCGTCATTGTCGTCTTCCTCTTCATCTTCATCTTCATCATCTGAGCATTTGTATGGAGAGATGTTGTAAGACTCTTCCATTTCTTCGATTCCAATATTGGCTTCTTCAGACATATTCCCTGGATTGCTTATTAACTAGAAGCACAACCATTGTTATTTATTAAGATTGGTTTCATCTCTAAAGTATCTCTAAAAGATGAGAGACTTGTACCTTAAAATCATTATCTCTAGAGCTTCTTGAAGCATTGGTATCGTCACTGGAATTACTCTTTGATCTCACTTCAGGGATCCTAGTATTTGCTTGTCCTCGGGTTTTCTCAGCATGATTTTGGTCTTCTTTGAGTTCCTTCTGTGCTTTTATCCTTGCATCCTAAAAAAGTCGTTATTTTTTATTTAGCAAAATCCCCAACATCAAAAAAGTCAAATAAAAGCTTTGAGGAACAGAACTAGATGAGGGCTCTTTACCATAGCTTGTCTTTTCAATTCTTTTTCAGCTTGTAGTTTTTCATCAGCCTCTCGTTGTTGTCTCTGAATATCTGCAATGCGTTGTCTTTTAGCCTCCTTCAACTTTTTGTCTTCTTCCTCCCTCTGCCTTTTCCTATCAGCCATTTCAAACTCCTTTCTCTTCCGCTCTTCTTCTTTCTTTTTCTTTTCCATCTCCTGCTTCCAAGCCATTTCTGCCTCCTTTTTCTTTCGCTCTTCTTCTTTCTTTTTCTTCTCTATCTCCTGCTTTCTCAGATTTTCCTGTTCTTGTATTGCCCGTTTAAGCTTCATAGCTTCCTTCTTCATCATGCGATCATTCTCTTTCTGTTCAGCAATCCGTTTTGAAGCCTCAGCAGCCTCCAGGGCCTTTACTTTGACATCCCTCTTGCCTGGGGGAAACATAGATAGGGTCAAATCAGGTGAATAAGTAGTCCAAGATGGTAAATGATACCTCCAATTAATTGGAAATTTCAAAAGCTTTATACTGGAATGAGAAAACATTTACCTGTAATTAGTGCAGGGGCTGGTTTTTGTTGCTGCACAAGTGGAACGAACGAAGTGATGTTGGAGACAATGTTGTTGTGCCTAGGTTCTTTTTCTGGTAATCGCGGACCTACAATTGTCAAACTCGAGTTGCAAGACAACTTAGGCTTACTGAATCTGCTACTAGGCGGTTTAACATTTCTTCTAGCTCCTGCTCCACCTTGGTTCTCTTTACCTTTACCCGTGAATCTTCGGTTACTCTGCTTTCCTACTTTACTTTTGACACTGTTGCACTTAGCGGAAAAGCTGAATGCAGTATTGACAGAGTCTAGACTCTGTCTATCAACAGGAATCTTGGCTTCAGAAACAGATGGAAGAAACTTCATAGGGTCTTCATTAACAGCACCAAGAGGTTTCCTTTCAGAACCAGATGCTTCATTGACAGCTTCAGATATCTCATCTATGTTTTCACTCTCTTCAGCTATGCAAGGAAGGTCCGGAACTGAACTTCCTCGCTTCTCTGCCCTCATAGACTTTGGAGTGTTCGTACTTAAGTTCTCAGCTTCCTCTTCTACGTTCTCATTCTCTTCGGTAATGCAAGGTAGGTCTGGTGTCTGACTGCTTCGTTTCTCTGAACTGGAAGACTTTTGCAAATTTCTATACCATAACTTCTCAGCTGGTGACGTGCAAGGATTCCTAGCCTCAGTAGATGAGCCATCACCAGACAGAGGCAGAGAGTCAGTGTACGATCTTCCTGTATAATCATGGTGAATCCCCAAGCTATCAAAGACAGAGCTGCCCTCGAGATTCTGACTGAAAAACATGCCATCAAACAGCTCGGTTGAAACGGACTGATCCAAGTCTAGTTTTCCATTGAACTTAAATGTTTTAGCCAGATGTAATGACGGAGTGGTCGTGCAAGCAGACTTGCAAATCTGCTCTATCATGGCTGCACTTTCTGCTGTAGTTCTTGGAAGTTGGAAACTGTCATGATTTAACTGGTTTTTGGAGCCGCTTTGATTTTCATCATCGGTTTGGATTATAAAGCCCTCCAAAACAGGGGGGCTTCCATCGTCTGAGCTTATCAAACCCAAGGGTGATAAACAAAGAGAATCATCTGAATCGCGAACAATGCAACTAGCTAATCCATGTGAGGTTTCTCCAGCATGTGGAAAAAAGGTAATATTTTCTGATCCAACTCCGTGGTCCGGAGCAATTTGGCTCCTCTGTACACTTATCCGTTCTGTTCTGAAGGAAAGCGAGGCAGGACTCATCAATCCAGCTTCCTTGAATAAGTAATTCTGTAAACATCCATTTCTCTGGTTAATTGCACATCATACAGAACAAGAGAAATTATTATGGAACTAAGAGCCTGAGCTGTACTGCAGTTTAATCTCTTGGCAGACAATCAGTAGAGTCGTAGAAACAAAGACATACAAAGAAGAGCAGTACTAATCTGAGACTTAATTAGGATTTCAGATTTTGGCCAATAATTTTTATGGAGCTTTCTATTACATGTGTAGCTTGAGAGATGCTTAATACTACGACACTTAGGCCTAGAATGAGATTTTCTCATTAAATTAGTTACAGCTTTTAGTTGAAGTATAATTGTCTATGTCCCTTTTAGAGCATGGAATGAAGATTACTATTTAGAAGACAGAGAAATATTGCACATACCTCTTTAAATCGTAAGTCAGCTGAAGATGCAGATCCAATCATCTTTTGTAACTCAACACCATAGTCTGAAGATGCAGATCCAATCATCTTCTGTAGCTCAACGTCATAGTTATCGAGGTTGTGACATGCAGCTTCTTCCCTATGATGTACTGATTTCCTAACAGAATCTGACTCGAGAATGTCTCCCTGCGACATATAAAAGCCCATGATTCAAAAAGCATCTTAATTACATTTTGAAAGAAGGAGCGGTTCAAGACTCTCATATATTAAGCTGTCCCAAGACATAGGGAAAGAATATTCACCCCTGGGCTTGACGAAAGCACTCTAATAGTTGGTTTTTCCAGGGTTCTGCTCCGCTTATTCTGCCGGATGGAACCCCCCATGGAGGAACTAGAGCAGAAAACTTCCTGAATAGAGCTCTCTGGATCATTAGATTCATCTGTTTCTGTACATGTTACATCTCTTTTAATTGGGAGAACACCTTTTTCAGAGGATGTTTCATGTTGAGGTCTCTTTGTCAATGCATCTATATGGCCAGTGAATGTATTTGACTCTGTAGGTTCATTCTCTCCCACTTTTAAGCCAGAGTGGCTTGCATGCGATTCCATTTCTGGTATCATTTCTATTTTTAACCCATTGTGATCCTCAATGTCACTCATTTCATTGTCTGCCGAGAGATTTACTCCAGAATCAGTGAGAGATGGGACATCAAACACCCTTGCAGCGGATGCTGGTGTGGGGACCTTCTCCATCATAGATTTTTCTCGACTATTCACTGGAACCTCATTGAAGTTGCGTTCTTCATTATCATCAAAATGGAATGATTCAGGCTTCACAAAAACAGGTTGATTAGGGGTTCTCAGCAATGATTTTCCTTCTCTAACTTCAAGATGTTTGTCAGCCGATTTATGATCAGCCCCAACAGAAAGAGTCATATATTCATTTGCTGATTCCTCTTCTATGGCTGAGCTTCTTGCCCTACTAATGCTTTCATGGCATTGGCTACTCCCTGCTTTGGTCAATGAACCCAATGGTTTCACTTCCTTGGACCCACAACTAATATCACATCCTTTAGAATGGTCAATCAAGTTTTCCGGCGTACCGCTTTCCAGAAGAATAGATTCAACCACCAATGGCTCAACTATCGTGATGTCAGTTTGGTTTAAACTTCTAGATTTTGAAATACTGCTAACTTCAATTGATACACCATTGTTATCTTCTTCCACTAATAAAGCTTCACCAGCAACAGCAATGGGCTTCAACAATACACTTTCTTCGTCTGATTGCATTACTGAGTCTCTTGACTGTGGATCCACTGAAGAGGACTCAACAAAGCCCAAAAGCACGGTCTTGGATACAGAGTCTTGGATTGCACCCGCACATAAGGTCTCATCGGGGGAGATGCCACTTTGGCTTACCCTTTCAGCACTTGAACATCTGTTAGTGTCAACACATTCACCCTTTTCTTTTGATTGACTGTTGCTGGTGGTACTTTCAACTATTAAATCTTCAACATCAACAGCAGATGGATTCAGTGATCCCTTTACATGGCCACCTTGCAGTAATAAAATTGAATCTCTTGGCTTCATGTCAATCGAAGAGGACTCAATAGATCCTGAATGCTCAGTTTTGGATCTACTTCCTCGATTACTGCTTCTGGACCTTGCAATGATTTCAGAGTGAAAGATGCTCGTTCCAGCATCTGTCACCAAAGAAACATCATTAATCACAGGTATTACCTGAGGTAATTCTACTTCATAATCTGCCCAGGGAGAGGGATTTGGATTTATTGACAGACAGTTACCAGAAAAGGAGTTGCTTGACTTTTGATGTTTCCTCTTGGAGCTATCTTGACTTGAGCTTTTAGATCTTGTACTTCCATCGATATAAGCTGTTTCATTGCAACTTCTGCTTTGGGGATCATCCACTTGCTCATCTACTTTGGCAGACACTTCATTCATTGTCTCAATGGACTTTGATATATCGATGTCATTCACATGACCAAACTCGAGTAGAGATTCTGGTACAATAGAAGCATAAGCTTTCCCACTCGAAGAATTTTGCACCGAATCTACTTTCTGATGCAAGGTAAAAGACTCTGTAGTTAAACTAACTTTAGTACACTGATCCTCTCCTTTACCTTGAGAATTACTGTTCTCTACTTTTTCTTGACACCCTTCATCATTCTCATCATGCTTAAATAACTTTATCTCACTAACACTGTCAGACCTTAAAGAAGCAATCTCAAGGCCTATATTTCCACCCGCAGAAGGTTTGAGCTCATTTCTACTATTTGAACGGCTTTTCGACGCTTTGGTACTACTACGAAGCTCCAAAGCTTTTTGACGTGACCTTGATCTCTGCATCTTAGCAAGTGATAATCCAGGGTCAAGGCAAGTGTTTGGTTCAATTTCATCTTGACAATAACCGGGAGTTGATGGTTTCCTCTCACAACCAGTAGTTGAGACACTTTTGGGAACCTTTTTCCCTTGGCTACATCCAGGAGATGTAGCATCAAGATTAGTTTCAACTCTCTGATTATGGGACTGCTCGGAAGATGGAAAACTTTGATTCTTTCTGCAGCTGATTGAGACACTTTCTGGCAATCTCTCTTTCTCATGGACATCTCTAGGAGATGCAATATTAGCATCATGCTCATGAGAATGATTCGAAACGTGTGTGACTAAGTTGTGTGAGAGGTTGTGTTGTGGTTCTTCTTCAAGCAACTGCTCTTCTAAAGGGTTATTTACCACAGACGTCAGGTCTTGTCTTACGACATTGTCAGCTAGAAAACTGACAGGTCGTTGGTATGAAAAGGGACGACTGCTAGGACAAATGATGGAAGGTCTTGATGGAGGAAGTAGAAGCTCTGATATAATGTCCTCCTTATTCAACTCTGTATACATACAAACATAAAATCAAAGTAAGAATCGTGACCAGAACCCTTCTATTCAATCGTAATTGAAAGAGATATACAAGCCATGCAAGTTACTACTAGTCTTAACTGAACGCTTAAGTCCATACTTTCAACTAGCTAGCCATTACTTATTCCCATGTAAGAAATGAGAAAACAATTGTGCAAAGAGGTTCAATAAAATGAAAGAGCTCTACACTCTGATGAAAAATTTCAGCACAAGCATTTGTTTACTAAAACAGAACAGCACGAGCGCAGAAAACCTATCATAGTAAATTCAACATCAAACTATGCTTATGAACCCAAACACTCTTTCCAATCTTTCCATCCATCTTATCACAGTAATTTAACACCAAATTATGCTTATACGCTTTATAAACATTCAATCCACTTCCCGTTGAAGTATCAAACAACCTGGTAAGTAATCAATACCCACTAAATGCGTTGACCAAAGAAGGAATAGAAGAATAATGACCCGTAAAAGCAAATATTTCTATTGAGTTTCCCCAATTAGCCAAACAAATCTACGTTTACCATCACGAAAAATGCTTCGAAAAATCAACAAGAAATTGAGCACTATGTCAAATAAAATTGAGCACTATATCAAATTCAACAACTACCGGAAGTTTGGGAAGGAAGAGACGGAGACCAAAGCCACGGCGGAGGAGATACTCCGGCAAGTAGGCATTTGGAGGCTAAATGCTGGTCATAGAGATCTACTTGTTGCTTGACCTTCTCGACGATTCGTCTCTTCCTTTCAAAGATCTGAACGAAAAGATTCTCCATCTTCACATTCGCCATTCCCCTCGGATTATCCCTGCCGGAAAACATCTCCGACGGACCTGCTCTAGAGACTGAGCGAGAGAGACTATTAGCGCGGATTTGAATTTCAAAATTTTGGGGATAAAGATTTCATTTTCGCTTTCGTTTTCTTTTCCCTTTTAAAAAAAAACAAATACAATGATGCGCTTTTTTAACTCTCGCTGCTACCTGAGTGATGCGTTTTAATTCAAAGAAAACGGCGTCGTAACTTGTACACCTCATACTATGCCGTTTCACTCAATCCTCTCGTTAGCTGCCAAACGATGCGTTTTCAGCAAAACCCCTTTTATACGATGCGTTTTCACAAAACCCCTTTTACACGATGTCGTTTCACTCTGTCTTATTATTCTTTCGCCGTCGTCGTCTTTTTATCTCTCTCTGGTCATTCGCCGGAGTGATCGTTCCTTAGAGTCTGAGATTTGATCATCAAAGTTCAATGGATGTCCCCTTACCAGTCGATAAATTATCTAATGGATCAAACCCTGAGTAAATTTCGAAGCTTATTCTCGTTTTTATTTATATTTTTTGCCCTGAAACTTTCTCTCTATGAAAATTCTAATTTTGTAAATCTGATCTGCTTGGTTACTTATGATGATGAGATTCTCACCTAATTCATTGTAAATTTCTGGGTGTTGACTTTCTTTTGTCGCTTGTCTGAATCAGGGACAAAACTTGTGTAGTGCTTGTGGCAACTGGAAGTTTCAATCCTCCAACTTTTATGCATTTACGCATGTTTGGTGAGTTTTTACCAAATCAGTTATAGAATCGATGTTCATCAATGGCGTTTCAGCTTCGATCAATGCGAGAAATTCTCACAATTTGGGGCATGATGATCTGTGTTTATAGTCTAAAGTAGCTTAAATTATGCCTTGCTTGTGTTAGCTTTGTATATCTTGGGTTTATAAAACTTCGAGGTTTTGTAGATTATTAATGTTAAACCAAAGTTCTCCACCGTTGATGTTGCGACCTTCTGTTCAAATGTATATGTTTCTTTACATCAAACTGATAACTTCTCTTTTTTCGTCTTTAGAGCTGGCGAGAGATGCATTACGCTCAAAGGGATTTCATGTTCTTGGAGGCTATATGTCTCCTGTTAATGATGCATATAAGAAGAAGGTATAACAATTTTGGCATCTTGAAATTCTTAGTTTCTTTCAATAATGACTTTTGTTTTTTTAAACCAATGCTAATGGCCATGTTACGTGTGATGAAACTAAGAGCTTCTTTTTCCTTTTAGCTCCCAAGGTTCTTCTTGTTTAATTCCCTTTAGAAATAATAAAATCATTAGATTCTGTGTAGGGCCTTTTATCTGCAGAACATCGTTTAGAAATGTGTAAACTGGCCTGTCATAGCTCTGACTTTGTAATGGTTGATCCATGGGAGGTACTTTCTCATCCCTCGAAAAGCTTTTAATAAGTTTTCTTTAGAGGAACAAAGCGTGTTTTTACAAAACTATGGAAGCTGTTTCTGCAGGCATCTCAAAGCAGCTACCAACGAACTTTGGCGGTTTTATCAAGGGTCAAGACTTTCTTAACAATAACTCGACGTGTGCCCGAGGGTAAGATAACTGCAAAAAAACTGTCCTTTGTGGCCTTTAGCATCTTTTTACGCATAGTTGATCTCATTTACATTTTTGGGTAATTGCTGGATCGTCTCAATGTGGTTGCTATGCTTCATCATACATACATGTCGTTTCTAATGCTAGAATCTCTCAAAGTCATGCTACTGTGTGGCTCGGATTTACTGCAATCTTTCTGCACTCCCGGTGTTTGGATCCCTGAACAGGTAAACCAAGGCAGCATCATTATATAAACGGAGATGTGTTTTATCGGTTCTACTCACAATTATGCTCCTTTTGCAATATCTGGTTTTGAAGGTAAGAACTATTTGTAAAGACTATGGCATTGTCTGCATCCGTAGAGAAGGACAAGATGTTGAAAATATGATTTCTGGTGACGAAATCTTAAACGAAAACCATGTACGTGTTACCAGGTTGCTTTTCTGATTCCGCTGTATCAGTCCATTATTGTACACGGGTTTTATTGAATGGTGCTACCTCGGTTTCTTTCGCAGGCTAACATCAAAATCGTTGACAATATTGTTCCTAATCAGATCAGTTCGAGTAGATTAAGGTAGTGTGAGGTTTATCCTTCTCAAGAACATTTCATCTTCACTAAAAAATGATTTCTCTTGCTCATTCTCTGCTTCTTTCAGGCAATGCATTTCAAGCGGGTTATCGGTTAAGTACTTGACTGAAGAAGGAGTGATAGATTATATCAGACAACATCAACTTTACACTGCGCTCACATGACAAAAGCTGAGAGGATTATTACTAAATCTGGTTAATATTACTACACAACCCATCAAATAATCGTGTGATAAACATATGTAATCAGATCAGAATATATTTGTTGAATCTCTGTATTATGAGATTCTTATTTATCAAATTTCTTTATACTGATATCGCTTGATCAATCACCAGATTTCTACCGTTTCATCCCATAAACGAGTTTGAGCCTATTTTGAGCGTTTAAGTCTGAAGCCATCAGAGTACAGTTATCTGCTTCCCTGTGATAAGATGTTCTTGAATAAAGATGCGTTTTTGCTTGAGGATTACAATACTTTTGGATCTATGGGGTGGCCTCAAGCAGATAGGGAAGACCTACAAGGTAACTAGGGAAATTTTCGGGTTTGAAACCCGGGTTTAGCTTCCAAGATTCAGGCTTTTGAGGATTTGGGATTGACAAAATCGTTTGTACCGAAAATTATTGTTTGTAGCCCGAGTATGCTGATTGGGAATATGAATGTGAGCTGGAGATGCTGAATGAGATGGGTAAGATTTTTCGTTCTCATTCCTCTTGGCTTGGTGCATGTCCTTTGAAGAAAACCGAAACCTTACTTTATATCGAATGTTGGGACTATGCAGCATCCAAGAAAACACAGAGGAGATGAAAAAATGGACTATGGGTTTAAGTAGTACCGGGGAGGAGGAAACGTCGAGATTAATGAAGATTGAAGACACAGTTCTTGTTGAATCTCGGATATGAGAAGAACTCAAAGGAGATGGACAGAGCCGTCAAAACATTCTGTGGCAGAGGATCAAAACTCCGACAAAGATTCGATTTCCTTGTGATTTTGGGTCTAAACGAGAAGGACGTCAGATAAATGGTAAACATTCTTGCAGATCTTATGTCAAGCATGTGACACTATCAATAAATGACCAACCGACAGTGACTTGAAAATATAAAATCACATAAAACATCTCTTTTTTCTTTTTTGTAAAAATAGAAAGTTACATCTCACAATTGAAAAAAACAAGATAGCCAAAATATCAAAATAACGAGGAAAAAAGGGATAAACTCGGTGGATGCTCAGTCATCACGGGACATTTCCTTTACACAATTCACCGAACATTTCCTTTACACAATTCACAGAACATAATATTGTTTTGAGGCCTTTGAAATATATTGGGAATGGACAACGGCGCATGCATCCACCGCAAATTGGTCGGGAGAGTGAACTGTTGAGAAGAACCTGAAAACCTGCCCAATCAAAATTTTGATGTATAAATGGGTACTGGTAAAAAGATATGTAATCTTTTTTTGTTTCACCAGGCTTCATGTACATGTCTATCCCTAGTAAACATTCCACATGAAGAGCGGTGGAGCAGTCATTGCATTTATAGAATCCTATTTTCGTAAACTTAACCTTCCCGCTATTCACTCTTTCTTTTAGTTCTTCTATTTTGCCTTTGCAAATCTCACACCACTCTGGTTGATCACTTGCCTCTTTCACATCGCAAATTGTGAGAAAATGACTGTCATGTTTATACCTTGCCTTGTATGGGAAGCTTGCACAATGGAAACATATAGTATAATCGCATTCCGTGCAAATTAACTTTGAATCCTTGTTTTTGTGTTTGCACATTTGACATCGTGTTGATATAGCCCATATTTTACCCTCCATCTATATGTTTT